>JAPFFP010000103.1:17556445-17584764 GCA_026153255.1 Solanum medicagineum | reverse complement strand
AGTGTTTTATTCAAATTTTAATATATATGTATATATTCTCAATATACCCAATAAAATGCTTGAAAACTTAAAAAGAAATTAAAAAAATATATAATTCACTTTATTCAACACTTTTCGATTAATGATTAATATTTTTAATAGAGTCTTATTTAAATTATTAAAAATTTGAAAAAAAAGAGAGTGCAATATGAGTTTTAAAAAAGATAAATAATGTAAATGTTTAAAGAAAATGTAAGAAGGTTAAACAATATTTTCTTGATTTCTTCTATTTAAATGGAGTCAAGAAAAATAAAATAATATCATCTTTTATTATAAAAAATAATCACACAATTTGTTATTGATAAAAATTTGAAGCCCCCAAAAGTAGAGACCTAAGGCATATGCCTTAAAATTTGCAAGGAAGAGCCGGCCCTGCTGATAATGTATCTTTAAATTAGTAGCACCCTCTTTTTGTACTCATTTTTGTTGTATTACATCTGTGGTTGATTTTCCTTCCATATCCTCTTTTTTTTCTAGATGTACATCATATTTGGATTACAAAAGGGGACAAACCCTCAACTTAGACTTGCTGGGTGACTGCCTAGGCAAAGCCATGCCACCAATTCTGTCTTTATCTTGCTACTGTAATATTTTTATGCCTGCTAATAGTTCCTCAATTATCCTTGTTGCTTTTGCATATGAAGATCATAATCTTTGAAGCATTGCCATGATTTGATTTCCAGGAAAATGACTGAGAAACAAATATGTTGGTGTCTCGTTAGTTGGCAAAACACTTGCCGTGATGGGTTTTGGAAAGGTTGGATCAGAAGTTGTTAGGCGAGCCAAGGGGCTTGGCATGCATGTTATTGCTTATGATCCATATGCTCCTGCTGATCGTGCACGTGCCATTGGAGTGGAGCTCGTTAGCTTTGATAAAGCCATTGCTTCTGCAGATTTTATCTCTCTTCACATGCCCCTTACTCCTGCAACTAAAAAGGTCCTAAATGATGAAACTTTTGCAAAGATGAAAAAGGGAGTACGAATTGTAAATGTTGCTCGTGGTGGAGTGATTGATGAAGATGCTTTGGTCAGGGCACTTGATGCAGGAATTGTGGCACAGGTCCTGGATACACATAATGCACTTATAATTCGAACTGCTTCTTTCTGTGTATTTTGCTGATATTCATGTCTAACTGCCAATTGGGAGTCTAAAATCAATATCTACTTACTTTATCATCCTGGATTAAAATGTAAGATAGGTTTTCTTCCATATCTTATCTCTATTGATGTAAAAATAGATTTCCAGGCGGCACTTGATGTTTTCACTGTGGAGCCACCAAAGGATAGTAAGTTGGTTCAACATGAGAATGTAACTGCAACTCCTCATCTTGGTGCTAGTACTATGGAAGCTCAGGTCTGTGCGTCATGCCCGCTTTTATTTTACGCTTACTGTACTAGTTGATACATGTCTTAGTACTGTCTGAACTTCTTGTTCAGGAAGGGGTGGCCATAGAGATAGCAGAAGCTGTTGTTGGAGCTCTGAATGGAGAGCTTGCAGCTACTGCTGTTAATGCTTCAATGGTGCCTGCTGAGGTAAATCCACTGAATAGTTGCTGGTTATAGTTTATTTTTTATGTTTGTTCAAATAAAGAAGACTCAATATAGTGTATTCAACTACATTAGGCTGCCTACTTAGTTACTTGTTGCCTATTTCAAATTAACCAGTTATTTGTAATTGTAGAAGAGTCTTCTCCCAAAGTCTAGATAAATTCATTGTTCTTTTTCATTTATTTTTTGAGGAAGGGGGCTTGGAAGATTAGTTTGCGGTTAAAGGAAATATCATTTCTATCTCACCAAAATGCAGGTGTTTTCCGAGCTGAAGCCTTTTGTTGTACTGGCTGAAAAACTTGGAAGACTTGCTGTCCAACTAGTGGCAGGTGGTTGTGGTGTGAAATCAGTGAAAGTAACTTATGGTTCAGCTAGAGCACCTGATGATCTTGACACAAAATTGCTTCGGGCCATGATAACTAAGGGATTAATTGAGCCTATTTCCAGTGCTTTTGTGAACTTAGTAAATGCAGATTTCACTGCTAAACAGAGGGGACTAAGAATAGCTGAAAAAAGATCTCTTCTAAATGGTTCTCCAGAAAGTCCACTCGAATTCATTCAGGTTCAGATTTCTAATGTGGAGTCCAAGTTTGCCAGTGCTCTTTCCGACTCTGGGGAGATTAGAGTCGAGAGCAAGGTTAAAGATGGAATCCCCCATTTGTCAAAAGTTGGATCTTTTGAAGTGGATGTGAGCTTGGAGGGCAGCATCATTTTGTGCAGGCAAGTTGATCAGCCAGGAATGATTGGGAAGGTGGGTAGCATTTTGTCTGAGGGAAATGTAAACGTAAGCTTCATGAGTGTTGGTAGGGTTGCTCCAAGGAAGCATGCTGTTATGGCTATTGGGGTGGATGATCGACCAAGCATGGAGACGTTGAAGAGGATTGGGGAAATTCCTGCTGTTGAGGAGTTTGTTTACCTTAAGATATAGGCACTGTCACAAGTTTTGTCTGGATTCTCTATGAAGCCAATTTTGGTATTGTTGTTTTGTCTACAAGTAAGATGACGTAGGATAGGAAAATAATTTGGATGTAAAATTGTAAGTGTACTACATTGAGTTGTCAATTTGACATTGTTTTGGATTTCACGGGCTTGAGCATTGGATTTTTCGTCTATCAAACTTGCCTTTAGTACTTTATTTATCGGTTATTAGATGCCCAAGGGCACCACATTGTTCTAGGGGAATTTGACGTGACTACGGTTTGAAATCTTACTTGAACATGAATGCTATATGAAATTCAAGAAAGCTTGAGGCATATCAAAGATAATGGCTTAAGAATGTTTAATCCGATATAGGTGTATCTTTTGGGATTTAGCAAGCACAATATGTAAGAGATTATGAAACAGTAGTGCAGCAATAGTGAATAGATATATCTTCGGTCATTATTAGCGATGTAGTCGGAATTGTCAGCATTTGTTTTCCACCTTCTGGTAGGTCTTTTAAAGAGTTAAACCTGACTTAAAATGATGTGGAGTTTAGAAGAAGAATTTGTGTTTGGGGATCTTTAATCAGATATGCCTTATTATAACCGTTTTACTATAAAAAACAGTAATTAGAAGCTAGTGGTTATCATTAGTGAAAGTAGTGTGAGAGTAGTGGAGATTGTTGACACTCAATTTTAGCCTAACATTTTTTAAAAAAAATAAATTCATACCTTCAAGTTCTTTATTCTTTACATAGCTTAAAGTATTTCTTTCTGCAATTTTATAATAATTTATTGATGATTACCCTTATTTTTAAAATATTAGGACTTTAATTATTTTATTTTATAATTTGATTGATTTTAATTTTTAAATATTTATCATAGTCTAAAATATTAATTAGTTTATTAAATCATTATTTTGTGTTAAATTACATTTTTTGTATATCGTTGGTTATATTTGTTCTTATCCATTTTAGTATTTTTAACACAATCTAATAATTTATCTTTTGAGCAGATAAAAAATTATACGTATGTATTTAGTTGGCCTACAAGTTTAATTTGAACCCTTCATTTTGAGCCCATTAGGTTTTAGATTGTCTATATTACTTTTACATGGTCACAATAAAAGAATTGGTGATAGATATTTTAAGATTTAGAAAAAAATATTTTCTACCCACCACCCGTAAGGCAGTGAGTAGCCGTTGCCACCTACCCACCAGAATAGGTTCATCCAAATTTTCGAAGAACTCACCAAGAAATCACACCTACTTTCCTGTTTTAGCCACCTCCATACCGGAAAACTCCCAATCCCTTTCCCGTCGTCTTTCCAGGCAAGAAACAACCAAAACACTGCCCAAACCCCACCCTAAAACAGTCTTTGTTTTTTCCTTTGTTCTAGTAAACAACTCTCTCCTTCATCAGCAAAACTTCGTCCGAATATCCACCGGAAAACAGCCAATTAAACAATCCTAAACCCCGTCACTGTCATGAGCTTTGCCGAACATGTCATGATTTGAAATTCGAGTATGATGACACTCACCTAGTCCCCCATGGTGAGTCATTCCAAACCTTAATAGCCCAATACGACAGCAAAAGCGGAAGATAAAATAGTCTAAGGCAATAGATAAACATAAGAAAAATCCAGACTACAACCATCCCAAAAATAGTGTCACAGGTACAAGCCTCTTAATAATAATACTCAAAGATAATACAAATCTTAACGTATAGTCTTCAAAACGAACATAACATAATAAAGAATCCTCAAGGGTCTGGCGGAGATACAAACAACCACCTCTTAAGGGATCCAGAAGCCCAATCCTGTCATTGAGAAGTCTAACAAGAGGGAATGGGCTCAGAACCTATAAAAATGTAGTAAGGAGGTGAGCAACACACAATATGGTACTCAACACAACACAAGATACACACATATGTATTCATACACATTATAGAATAATATCTCATAATATTGAATTGATTCCCAGTGTTAAGTAATAAAATAGTCTATCAAAACATAAGCAATTTCGGTTCATAACACAATATTCACATAGTCTAGTCTTCACACGTACATAACTTAAGTTAACAACTTACATCACAATCTTTCAATGGTACAATCTCAATACTATGCAAGGCTCAAAGCATTCAATAAAACATACATGTTACCTCTAACAACTTCTGGAAAAAGAATGATGTGAAATGAGAAATGCTACGAAATGAAAACAATACGTTGCAATGTCAAATTATCATGATGCATGTCTACCTGCGATACACATCCGCTGATCGTATTAGAACAGAACCCATGGGGGCCACACATGAACCATGTATCCGCCAGAGCCATTTCCCTTCAACATTTACTTTCATATCTAGCCGGAACCATTTCGCTTCAGCTTTTCATTTTTTTCTTTCTTTTTTTAGGTGGAACCATTTCCTTTTAATTTTTCATTTCTTTTGTTTCTTCTTCTAGCTAAAATCATTTCTCTTTGACTTTTCATCATCAAAGGAATATCAAGAAATACATGTCATCATAACATAATAATCATTTTCACAAATATAAGAGTGTGCAAGATGTCCACATGGAACATTTATTCAATAACCAATATCAGATAATCCACAAGTTCACAGGTATTCACAATCCCACCATTATTTCACAAGTCAAGATTCACAACATTTACAATTACCACTTAATATAATTATTCTTATTATAAAAAAGTATAAAATTTATTAATCTCATACTATATAAGGTTAATTTCTTTTTATACCAACTATTTCCTAAATTACTAAAAATCTCATATTAGGTGTTTTGATACCTCAAAATTCTTTTGATAACAACAACAACAACAACATACCCAGTAAAATCCCACATGTTAAAAAAAAAGAAAATAAGTCAATCATACGCTAAAAAGGGGCCTGAACTAAAAAATTAAATCCAATCACCCATTAATTAGGGTATAAAGTAATTTCAAATAATTTCAAAAGTTCAAAAGCATCTGAAAAATTCTTGCAAAAAAACGCAAAACTGCATAGATACTTTTGATTCTTGGTGTTGCAGTTGCCAATGTTTTTGTTCGTCTTAGGAGGACACTCTTATGTGGTGATCACAAGGGATGGGTTGGAGTCACTTGGAAGGCTGCTTGTTTCTTCCTTGGAATTGCTTTCATTATCCTAATCATATCGAACTTCTTTTTATGAGAAAGTCACAACACAGGTGTCACTTCCTTTTCTTTGTTTTAATTCTCATTTTACTTTTGGTTCTGTATCTCCGTCCCCCTAACCCTGATTGGTGGCTACCTTGGGGCAAAGGCACCTTAATATCAAATATTCAGTCCGAAAATCAACCGAATCTCACACGATACTTAAAATTTTCTTTTCTTGATACTTAAAATTAGGTGCTTGATCTGGATAGTTGATAGTTGATTAAAGATTTTTGTATTTTTTAGAATGATACTCATCGTTGGATTCGAACTTTAGATACTTGATACTTTAAGAAGAAGCATTTGTTCTTATCAAACTAATAATAATTGATACCTGACATAAGTTTTATATTTTTTTGTCTAATAGATACTTGATACTTAAAATTAGGTGGTTGATCTGAATAGTTGATATTTAATTAAGGATTTTTCTATTTTTTAGAGTGATACTCATCGTTGAAATCGGAATGGAGACGGCCATGAAGAAGTAGATGAAAAATGGAAGACACTAGATTTTGGCGGAGGAATTGGGGACTTTTCAATTTCTTCCCTTTTTTGTTTAGTTTGAAAATAATGATAAAAAATTTGAAATTGAAATTAATCATGAAAAGATTGATTAGGAGACTAAAAAATAGGAAGATTATGTAGATATTGATTAGAATACTTAAAAAAATAGGAAGATTATATAGATATTGATTAGAATACTTAAATTAAGGAGATAATTTAGGATAAAGTAAGAAGGAGAGAGAAATATTAGTCTAGGTATCTAAGAGAGAGAGAGACAGAGTAGAAATAAGATATTTTTATAATTTTTTAGGATGGTAGGGATTATTAGAAAATATGGTAAAATATACTGTGTAGTTGTGTAATTTGTCCTAAAAAAAATTATCAAGTATCTCAAGTTCCCAGTCCCAACTACCAGAAAAAAAAGTATTAGGGCCAAATTTTAGTATTTTGAAATTTTAAAAAATTATGCCAAACTTTTATATTTTATAAAACATTCATCATTTATAGCTTTAGACTAAATTTTAGTCCTAATTTATTGTACAAAATTTATACAATTATACATATTTTATACAATTTTATCTAAGCTTGCTTTCAATTATGAGTAGTAATAATTTTTTTTGGTCTACAGATAAATGATATATTTCTTTCTGGCTTTGCAGATTCATATTAATTGTGTTTGTTATCATGGCTTTTCACAAACGTATATTCAATATAAAATGATAATTTGAACTCATGAATATTTTTAGTAAGTTTTAAAACTTATGAATGTGAATTATTTTTTAAAAACAAATATTTCTTTCAAAATGTATGGCCAAACACATAATGAAACTACATAAAAAAATAACTTACCAAAAATATTTAGAAATTTATGATCAAATGCTAATTAAAAATTAAATAATGGAGAAAATACTCAAATATGTCACTCAACTTAATGAAATTACTCGCATATGCTACTTGTTAAACGGATGAGAGGAGTTGGGTTGGTGGTTGGGGGCCGGCGGGGGGCGGGGTGATGGAATAGCAATGAAATGCTTATATAATGATATAATGAATGTGTTTGGTATGAAAGAAAATATTTTTTAATTTGTATTATTTGATTGGCTTAAATGTTTAGAAAAATAATTTTCAATATCAATTTATTTTTCTAAATTTATGAAAAATAACTCTCCTAAAAGAAATAGAGAAAATATTTTTCAAAACTCTCTTCCAACCTCAACTTACAATTTTTTTCTTACCCCATTTCATACCTCGACCTCTCCCCCAACGCCCCAAACACTCACCTCCCCTACAAAAATTTAATTTTATTTTTTTCTTACTCCACCCCCACCCTTGACCCCCTACTTCAAACCAATCCCTAGCCCTCTCCCCAAATATTTTTGTAAAATATCTCAAATTTGTATAAGTTTATTTTTGTAAAATACTCCCACACTCAAAAAATTAAATTTTCATAATTTGTTTTTTGAAATTCTTTTTTTTTGAAACTCAAATTTTAAGATTTTATTTTATTTTTTCTCATTGAATCCTCCCCCAAAAAATAAAAAGAATTATTCTTTAAAAATTTCAAATCAATAAAAATATTTAAAAAATTTTAAATCTTACAAGTTCAATTGTTTTTACCCCACCCCTTCCTGTGGGCTCCTACCTGTTTTAAAATTTGTTTTTTTTTAGAAGATTTAAATGTTTTTTCCCTTATTCCACAACCCCCAACCGCCGACCGCCAACCCTCACATCCCTGGTTCACACAATTTAAATCAATTAGGAACTGTTTGTCATCACTTTAACATACATAAGCCGAAGAGACAATCTGTTGTCAGCAGAACTGAATCCTTCCTCAGTTACTCCATATTGGTGATTGATCAATTTCCAACCTTAGATTGTAAAATTACAGCCTGATCAGATGGCAAAGCCTAGAGTTTCTGTATTGTGTCTGATTCAGTAAAATAATATGTACAAATGGCAAAGCTTAGATTTTTCTGTTCTATAAATGACTGCAGTGGGTTTTCTTGATTTCGAGTACAAAGCTAATAAACCCTTTCTTGTGATCAAAATGGCAACATTCTTGAAAACCCATTTGAACTCAGAGGGTGAAGGAAGTGGGAATGGTGAAGTTGAGAAAAACCCTTCTAAAACCCAAGACCCAAAAGGGTCATTGCCCTTTTGGTACTGTGCTGAAACAGGTATATACAGCAGTAAGCACCCTTCCATTAAACTGCCAGAAGACCCTTTTCTTGATGTTGTTTCCTTCATTTTTTCTCACAAACATGGTGGGGTTTCTGCTCTTGTGGACTCAATTTCTGGCATTTCAATTTCCTATTCAGAGCTTTACCCAATGGTTAAGTCCATGGCTAGTGGTATTCACCAAAGGGGTGTTTCACAAGGTGATGTTGTTTTGATTCTCCTCCCTAATTCCATTTATTTCCCTGTTATTTTGTTGGGTATTTTGATTCTTGGTGCAGTTGTAACCCCTATGAATCCCTTTAGTAGTTTGTTAGAGATAAAGAAGCAAGCTCTTGATTGTGGTGTAACTTTGGCATTTACTACTAGTGATAAAGTTGATAAATTGTCTACATTAGATATTCCAGTCATAGGGGTGCCTGAAATTTTGGTTTCTGGTTCAAATGGTAGTGAAAGTTCTGTTTTTTATGAGCTGATTTCCTGTGATTCCAATTGGGATTCAAGACCTAAAATAAGTCAGCAAGATACAGCAGCAATTCTGTACTCATCTGGTACAACTGGTGTGGGTAAAGGTGTTATCTTGACTCATAGGAACTTCATAGCCATGGTGGAAACTTTTGTGAGGTTTGAAGCTTCACAATATGAATATTTGAGTACTGAGAATGTGTACTTGGATGTTATGCCAATGTTTCATGTGTATGGACTTTCCCTCTTTGTGATGGGATTGTTGTCGTTGGGAACTACAATTGTTGTGATGAGAAAATTTGATGCTGATGAGATGGTGAAAGCTATTGAAACATACAATGTCACTCATTTCCCCACAGTCCCGCCATTACTAATGGCATTGACTAGAAGAGCAAAGGATGGTGCTTTGAGCAGTATGAAGAGCTTGAAACAGGTTTCATGTGGTGCAGCACCAGTAAGCCCAAAATCCATTGAAGACTTCGTTCGTGCTCTTCCCAATGTTGATTTCATTCAGGTATGTGTCCTAAATCATCTACTGTCAATTGGATGTATCTTACATCATATGTCAAGATAGCTACCATTCTGGAAAGACAAAGTTGCTAGTTAGATCAAAGCAGAATTGCTTTACTTATGTTCTTTGATCTGCTTAACTTTCCTTTTTTCGTTTTTGTTCGATTTGATATTGGATGAAATCAAATTACTTGTTCTCATCTTTTAAAGCAGGCATTAGGAAAAAAATTCAATTGGGTTGTATAATGTTAGCTCTAGATATGAGTCTAATCGAAGCTCTTTACCTCAGTGTAACCCTTCAAAAATAAATATTTGCTTCTTGATTCTACTTCCGATGAGCGAATTGGCAATTAAAGATGTGTTAGAATATTGCAAACTTGGAGCATTACTCATCCAAAGAGATGGGAATGTCAAAATTATCTGTTTGTTTTGCTTTCACTTTTCAGAAAAAAATGTCATAATTTGTTGTCCAGGGATATGGCATGACTGAGTCTACTGCTATTGGAACACGTGGTTACAATACTGAAAAGCTGCATACTTATTCTTCAGTAGGGCTTCTAGCTCCAAACATGCAAGCTAAAGTAGTGGATTGGATCACTGGTTTACTCTTACCTCCCAACTGCATGGGCGAGCTCTGGCTTTGCGGACCTGGTGTAATGAAAGGTTCTTAGTTTCTCTACTGCTTCTGGTTCTATTTATCTGAGATACTGGAATGCTGTTATGCTGCTAAATCATCAGATAATTTTCTTAGCCACTAAATTTTGTAGTATAGTTTCTGGTTGATATGCATCATCCTTAGTTTTTTCGAAAAGATTTTAGGTGAAAAACTGTGATATTTTTAGCTCGGATAACCATTGTGTATCTTTGATGTATGATATTGTTTGAGGTGATGCTGAACAAAAGCTGATTACAAAGTTAGAGCCAAGTGCCAACCGTATATCTTGTTTTGGTCTTACTACTATTTATGCTCTCTAAACAGCACATTTTGTATTTGGCTTCAATTTCCAGGATACTTGAATAACTTAGAGGCTACTAAGTCTACGATTGATGACAATGGTTGGCTCCATACTGGTGATATTGCGTATTTTGATGAAGAAGGATATCTTTATGTCATTGACCGTCTGAAAGAGATTATCAAATATAAGGGCTTTCAGGTGGCTCTTTCAGTTTCTTGTATTGGAGTTCTTGCCTATTTTCTGAGATATGAAACTTGTTATGCTGCTTCTGATATCTTATATTCATAAATATAGATCCGACTTGTAGTTCAATGGTCAATTTCTTCTCGATGTTTCACATGTTTTGAGTAGCATCAGAAATTTACATGAGAACAAAGGCTTCCATTATTATTTCAATCATTCTTTTAACCTTTTTGTTGAGATTGATGGATGGATCCTCTTGTCGTGTATAATTTTGCAGATAGCTCCTGCTGATTTAGAAGCTGTACTAGTCTCACATCCAGATATCATTGATGCTGCAGTAACAGGGTAAGTTGACTGGTGCTTTAGATATTGATGCAAGCCTGTTAGGAGGACTACATGTAATTTGAAAATAAATTCATATTTGCATAATACATAAACGTGTCCTTCAACTGACATCTATACGCTTTAACTTTGGATGTGAACAAGTAGACACTTAAACTTGTATAAAATTGAACAAATAGACACATCCGTCCTACGTGGCATCCTACATGATAATTTTGTCTCCTACATGGTGTCAGACATGTAGTATGCCACGTAGGACGCTTGTCTACTTGTTCAATTCTATAGAAGTTTAAGTGTGTACTTCTGCACACCTAAAGTCAGAGGCATAAATGCCAGTTAAAGCTAAGTTAAAGGACATATTTATGTATTATGCCATTCATATTTCACCTTCCATGGATACCATTTCAAAGATACTGAAATTCATTCCTTGGAAGGGAATGTCAAATATGAAAAATCCAAAGTGAAAGTGGCTCGCTTGGAAAAATGGATATCAACATCTAATGCCTGATAGAAATATGGATAGGGGAAAACTTAATTTTTCAATTACATCCAACTGTTCCTTTGTGTGGTTTACCATGATAGTGCACTTAAAATAGAACTCGCAATAGATGCTTGCTCGAGTTACAGAAGAAATGTATTTTCTGCTGACAAATTGAGAGTATATCTGGTAGTCCTGCACATCTTTTTGGTGGCTAGACTGATGTACTAAGTTATGCCGTGATCATTTGTACCTAGAGGGAGTAGTGTCACTGGTTTATACAATCATGAAAGATATTGAATCAGGGGAATTGTCCAACCATACCAAAAGGAGCTTTTCCTTTACTTGTTTCCTAAAACAAAGATATAACAAAAACACAACAATAACAGCATCCTAGTATAATTCCACAAGTAGAGTCTAGGGAGGGTAGAGTGTACGCAAACCTTATCCCTACCCCGTAAAGATAGAGAGGTTGTTTCTGATAGACCCTCGGCTTAAAATAAAGCATATTCAAGCAGTTTGAAAAAGGTAAGACAGAAACATGAACAGTAACAACAATGAAATAATGTGAAATGAAGAGCAGTACACAACATACTGAGGAAAGAACAATGACGATAAGATAATGTTATATTTGAAACACAAAAAAAAACACAGGTGATACCTGAAGAACAAGAAGCTATGAGAATAGTGCTAATTCCACCGGTAAGAAAGGAGGTCCAAGTACAACCACCAAGCCTATCCGCAGGAAAGCGAGAGAAACTCAACTAATAATTAACCTTCTATCCTAATCCGCAGGAAAGCGAGAGAACACTCAATTCCAAGACTAATTCTGAGCATGCCCAGATGTTTGGACTTTTAAGAATTTAATTGTGTTTGAAGATGTCATCATTAAGTAGTAGCAACAGGTGCATTGGTAAAATTTACCGGTCTTTACTCAAAATTTGTGGAATGTATTGGAGGCAATGTCAGTAAAAGTACTCCACCTTGGTTTTTTATTACCAAAGCTTCCATGCTGATCTTTGTATGATTGCACAATATCATTTCTTTCTGCCACTTTTAGCGTGGTCAGGTTGCTAGCTCTCATCCATTTTGTTTTTATTCAATTTTGTAGAGCCAGAGATGAGGAGGCTGGAGAAATTCCAGTTGCATTTGTCATGAAGAGAGACGGTTGTACACTTTCCCAAACAGATGTAATTGACTTTGTTTCTAAGCAGGTAATAGTCAACTTTGCTGTGTTTTTTCGGGTTTCTTTGTGTTATTCCCTTGCTTCATCGGGCTGCGAGTCATTCATCTATTACAACAACATCAACCAATCCAATGTAATCACAAAAGTGGGGTCTGGGGAGGGTGGTGTGTACCCTCTACCCTGTGAAGGTAGAGAGGTTGTTTCCAGACTCTTGACTCAAGTGAAACATATCAAAATCAGTAAGAATAGGAAATACAATAGTGAAGGGACCGTAAGGGAAAAAAATGAAGAACGGAATAGTAGCAACAAGAAACAGACGGTAACCGAAGCAAAGCAAACAATAGGTAATCGTAAAACCGAAGAATATAATAGTAGGAGAGTACTAATAACAATACCGATAAGGGAAACTAAACCACAGTCAACTATTTAGTAACCTTCTACCTTAATCGACCTCCATATCCTCCCTGCTAGTATGACATGGCTAATTTTATGATTTCCAAGAATACACGTATATGGGGCATCTTGAATCTTGGTATATAGTCGACTCCAATTGCTAATCGCTTCATATTCTTTATAACAGGTCGCACCATTCAAGAAGATTAGAAAAGTTTACTTCAGAGATTCCATTCCCAGGTCTGCAGCTGGGAAGATTCTTAGAAAGGAGTTACGGAACTTACTAACTTCCAAATTATAGAGCCTCTTCATCAACTGTTGAGCTCTGGAGTTGCCCAACAAAGTTCGCGCACCAGTGAAACAGAGAAGAAATCAGTTATAGATGAATATTTTTTTGTGTTTTCTTGTAGATGCAAATATATATTAGCCAGTTGCCTGGTAATATGTACAATTCTTGGCCAATCTTGTGATTTCAGCAGTTCTAGTTGCCATTATAGTTGCCAAAATGTACTGAATAATCCCTTTGTTCAGATATTGACCTCCTGGATTTTGCCAAAAAATAGAGTAAATGATTTGTTTCTTTACCTCTCAAGTGAAAAAAGAAGAATTTGGCTGCTCACAGAGTATTTGGTAAGCCTTGAATTTACCACATAGGCAGAGTATAAACAAGAATTCTGGCCCTAGTGTCACGGACTTAGAACTCACATTCTTCCCTCATTTTAATGGAAGAGTGACAGATTGTGACACCAGGCTTTGTTAAATGAATCGACAAGGAAACACATGAAAAAATATACGCAAAAGCAATTCAAGAACTGCTTATACAACTATTTTAATGAGAAAATATACACTACGACAATAGGCTTAATGTGGTTTGATTCTTCTCGGGCTCCTCACATAGCAGGAGCTAAGTGCATTGAGCTGCCTTCTTTATTGATATCTAAAGGATGATGGGGCAAAAACTTCTTGCAACTATTAGTTTATCCTTTCTTCATCAATTCTTCAAATCATGGATCCATAACTCTAAAAGTTGTTCAAAGGAATTGTTTTGTTAAGTTTTTGGGAAGCAAAAAATGCTTAGGTTTTTATTTTTATCTTTTAAGAAAAGGTGCTTATTTTAGAGACTTGAGGTGTATGATCAAATCTTTAGGGAACAAAGGAGATTTTGAGTAGAAGCACAAGTTGAAAAAAAGAAATTCTTTAAAGCATTTTTTGAATTCTTGTTAAGCACAAATTGTTGCTCTAATATTAGTAAAAATATTTTCAGAATTGACTTACTAAACACAATATTATTCTCTAAAAGTACTTTCTCCAAAAATCGATAAAAAAAATATTTTTCATAATAAACAGATTTTGAAAGCTTTGCCGAACAAATTACTTTAGTCTAATTGAAAAAAAAATTGGATAAGGCTGCTCCTTAAATTAATCTAATTCTAATACAAATATTAAACACTTACTAATGAAGTTGTCTCCAAATCTCTTAAAAAAGTTGAATACAGACAAAAGAGGTAACTAACAAAACTGATTCTAGTTTTGTAAGGGGACAAAGAGTCACTCTTTTATATGTGATGGAGAGAATAAGAATCATCTTGTTCTCCTCACATCCACACAAAATTTTCAACTTCCCAGTTCAAAAAATGAGTCCACATTTACTAACTACATTCTCTTCTTTTCAAGATTCCCCATGGCAACAGCTTCAGCTGTTCCAAGGAGTTTATTTCTCCCCAATCTCCATCACCCAACAGCTCTCTCTCAAAGAAAGCTCAATTCTTTACAAACCCCACTTAGAATCCTTTCTCAGAAATCCAATTTGAGCTCTAATGGAGTCCCTATCAACACAAATTTCATAGAAAATTCACAATCCCATGAAATGGGTGTTAACAGAATTCACTCTAGTGGAAGATTTCTTGTCAGGTCCATGGGATCAGACACTAGTATTACATCCCCAGGGTTACCTAGCAAGGCAAAAGATTGAATCTTTTTCTCTTTCATATTATGAAATTTTGATTCTGAAATCTGCTTATTTTTTAACAGTTTCCATAAAAGATTGGCCAAACACCTTGACTTTCTAAAATAAACACTTGTGTATTCCTATAAGCTTGGAAAAACATGCTATGAATAGGTTGAGTTTTGATGTTTCTGGGTGTTTGTTTTGCTGTTGCTGTAGGTGTTTGGAGTATTGCATTTGTTAGTTTCACTTGGAGTCATACTGGCTATGGATAAATTGTTAAAGAAAGCATTTGTGGAAGCTGCTATTAAGTTCCCAAGTGCTCTATTTGGAATGTTTTGTACATTTACTGTTCTAACGATTCTTGACTCCATCGTTCCTAAGGCTGCAGCAGGATTGCTGAACTTTTTTGAGCCTGCACTTTTGTTTATCCAGAGATGGCTTCCATTGTTTTATGTACCTTCTTTGGTTGTCCTCCCTCTTGCCGTCAAGGATATTCCTGCAGCTTCTGGGGCCAAGATTTGTTGCATACTAGGTATCATATCTTAATTATAGGATAAATCACAATGTTCTTTTGCGGAAAGAGCTCTTAAGATCAACTAACTTGGATTGATGCCTATTAAGCTTCTAGAGGCCCTTTCTTTGCTACATAATAATATCACTTTAAGCTGATGTATATAACAATAGGCTATGAGTTACTCATAATATCTTCCCATCAAATAGACAAAGCTTTTTGGACATTGAGCTCAGTCGGACCTGTTTAGAGCTGAACATGTTTCTACTAACTTGTACCCTTACATATTGCAAGCTGCTCGGCATGTTATCCTTATAGCTTGTTTGAATGGTTGTTACATATGGTTCATAATATTTTGTTTTGATGAATACATTATTTTGATAGATGTATCGTTTCTCGTCGTTTCATAATACCACACACCAGCAAGGAATAAGCTTACAATATTATATATAAAAAAGTACAATACATGGTAGAGTTATTAAAAAAGATAGGGTGAATTGTAAAATAAGATTATTAATACTAAGGGAAAATAAGGTAACTATGCACTCATACCAAATCAGTATGTCACATATGGTTAAAAAAATGCAGCTCCCTTCCTTTTTCCTCTCTCTCTGTGCAAGTCTTTTTCCTCATGCCAAGAGAGTGTAACTGATTTTGTTTTCTCTGTAGTTGGAGGCTGGTTGGCTTCTCTTTGTGTTGCGGGTTTCACAGCTATTGCTGTGAGGAAAATGGTAAAGACCGAGATGATACCTGCCGAGCCCATGGCAAAGCCTTCTCCTTTTTCTTCTTTGGAGTTGTGGACTTGGAGTGGGATCTTTTTGGTGTCATTTGTTGGTGCACTTTACTATCCAACAGCGTTGGGAACAAGTGCTAGAACATGCCTACCCTTTCTACTTTCATCTACCGTATTAGGCTACCTAGTTGGATCAGGGTATGATTCAGCATCTTAGTATGAATAAATCAACTTTTCAGTTTATCGTGGAAACTTTCTTCGTTTTTCATGTTCATCTAGTCTATACATTCATAAGTTTCATATCCTCAGGCTTCCATCGGCTGTAAAGAAGGTGTTCCATCCAATCATCTGTTGTGCAGTCTCTGCAGATCTTGCAGCCATTGCTTTTGGACACCTTTCTAAGTCTGGACTTGATCCAGTTCTTGGTAAAGATCTTACTTCTATGTTATAGTTTATTTTTCTTGTTCTAACATCGGTAATATAGAAGTTGAAAAAGTCTGCAATTTGTGTTTCATTTCATCATTGGCCTCAGGCTTGTGATCTGGCAGAAAATCATGGAATTGCATGATATAACCGTGTCATTCACATTAAAGATCCTTCTGTTTAGAAAACTTTCTGAACTGTTGATCACACAGGCTCAAATTGGAAAAATAATAAAAATCCTGTTCTATGAGTAATCATCCATTATCCACCAAACAAGATTTGAGAATGAGGATCTTGAATGTAACAGGAAATTAACTGCCAATTAGTCAACAGGGTCAGCCCCGATTGCCATGAGTACATGATAGAGAAAAAGAAGGTAAAAGGGAGATTTCATGCACAAACATTTTTACTAATGATTTGGCTTTTAAGCAACTAATATGTATTGAAACTCAAGTTATTTAAGGTTAATCGACATGCCGTATGCTAAAAGAAAGGCCAAAAGGCTGTACATCTTAATAAGTCTATTTTAGTTGTTTTCATTTGTTATAATATGTTGCAAGACCAATAATAATTTGCTGTTTGATATTGTCAAGGCCTTAACATTAACTTTTTAGAGTTCAAGAAATCAAAATTCATCTACTCTTACTTTAAACAGTCTACATGTACATATTGAGATGTACAGCTTCTTCCCATTTGTTTACTTGTGTAATACATCGCCATTATGGATATGAGATGTCGAACTTTCTGAACAACATTATTTGTCCCGTTCGGCTAATCAAATCGTACTTTTGCCTTGCTTATTTATTCAGGGGATTATCTTACAAAGGCTGCATCTAATCCTGGAGCTGGTGACATTCTCATGGGATTTTTGGGATCTGTCATCATCTCCTTTGCCTTCTCAATGTTCAAGCAGAGAAAGGTAACTAAAAATGCGCTGCAATAAGGCTGCTCATGATAGAAAGTTAAAGTAACTTCAAAGTTATAGAAGAATTTTAATGTTTAGGTTCACTGGTGAGGAAGGATGTATATGCTAATTACCTATTTCCTACTCTCAGCTTGTTAAACGGCATGCTGCTGAGATTTTCACCTCTGTCATTATATCCACGCTCTTTTCACTATATTCAACCGCTTTTATTGGACGGCTGATTGGGTTGGAGCCAGATTTGACCATATCGATCCTACCAAGATGCATAACTGTCGCACTAGCTCTCAGCATTGTTTCTCTATTTGAAGGTCAGAAACATCTCATTGATGATCCTGTTCTCTGAAAGCTTGACAAATCATGGATTATCTGGTAATCGAGAGTGAAAAAAGATGCTAAACTCTTCTTGAATGTGTGATACTCAGGTGTGAATTCATCTCTAACAGCAGCTGTCGTTGTTCTAACTGGTCTGGTGGGAGCAAATTTTGTTCAGGCAGTGCTGGATAAACTTGGCTTTGATGATCCTATTGCTCGAGGAATTGCAACTGCATCAAGGTAGTAGACATTTCACTATGCAGAGAGAACGGTTCCTTCCAAGAGTTGTATTAAATGTTCCGTTTCAAAAAGAAAAAAAAAAGAGAATCCATTTCAAAAGAGCTATAAAAATCGGCTTTTTCTACCTCTGTTAACGATGACAAGTTTTCCTCCTCTAGGATCAACAGTTTGAGTTAAACTGTAAAACCATATTTTAATTGATCGAGATGGATTTTTATATTGGAGAGAAATTATGCATTGAAAAATTTACACAGAAGAGGATCAAAGCTGTAAAATATTGCTCTAATGACTATTTTTCTTCTGTTTTAAGTGCTCATGGGCTCGGAACAGCAGCTTTGTCAGCTAAGGAACCTGAAGCTCTTCCATTCTGCGCTATAGCATATGCCCTAACTGGTATATTCGGCTCTCTTATATGCTCTGTTCCAGCAGTAAGACAGAGCCTACTGGCAATTGTTGGCTGAGCTGACCGTTTACACATTCATTTTTATTCGAACCAATTCGATCATTCTGTTGGGATGATACCAGCACACAATCACCCAAGGTTCACAAGGAAATAGGGTGAGTTGCTGTTTCTTCACAATGTTCGGCCTCTAGATATCTGCAAGGTGTTTATAAAGCTAAGTTTTCATTGTTTCTCTATCACTCTTGGGAATTTTCCTGTATCTAGTTTTGGGTTTACTTAGGATGTGTATAGAGGTACATATCCATAGTTTCTCATTGTAAGATTTTTCTTGTAAATTGAAATGAATTGCTACTTCTCTTTATGAAAGTAAGCACAGCTGAAATAGCATGAAGCTCTAATGAACTTATGATTCATCATTATATTCTGGAATGAATTGGGGTTGCTGTAGATTTCATGGAATAATGCAATGTTCATCCGGACTAAGGAAAATCTGAAAAAAGGCATGGGAGCTTTCCGAAACCCTCTAGACTTTGCAGTCAAGATTAATGCTCTTTTCGTTCAGATGACACAATAAGGACTGTACCAGGCGCCAGATGACAGACATTACAGGTTGAATTCTATCCTTTAAACCTTCTCTTCCCTGTACCTTCCCCTTTTTGGCTTTTTTATATTCTCAAATATCTGGCAATGAATTAAGAATGCAAGTCCGTTCTTGCCAGAAAAGTGAGAACTAGCTTCGCAAACAGAGAAAGACCAGTGGTTTGAGGTATTTTATGAGCAAACCGCTTCCCTATTCATCCAATGAAACAGAACATAGCATGACAGTCAACAAGTCTCTAAAGCATCGAAAATAATATGTAGTCACTAGTCACTGTCTTCCAAAGTTACATAGAAAAACTGAATAGCAAACAAGACTCTAGCTAACCCTCCACCAGTGGTCAGGGTCAAATATAGTTCCTTCACACTGCATGATTTCAACCAAGTCCAATTATCAACAGCCTTCCACCATCACTCTTTCGCACTTACAAGGATGAAATAGGATTTATTACTTGGGGCATACACTTATAAAGATTGAAATGAAACTTTGCGGAGGACTGTGAATAGGAAAGAAAGCATCATTAAACTATGATAATGATATTTTGTGTCAATATTGAGAGAAAAATCGTGTGGAATGGCAATCAAATGAAGATCATGTTTCCTAGTTGCAGATATTCCAAGTGCTTCAGTCATATCCAGATCCTTAGGTTGTAGTCCATAGGGAAGTTGCCAATCGAAGTGGTAAAGCAACTGTGCTAACGGATAAACAACATTGGCTAAACCAAAATGCATTCCTGGACGCATCCTGCTTCCGGAACCAAATGGAATAAATTGAAAATGATTTCCATTAAAATCCACAGAACTGTTTTCAAATCTCCCAGGCATGAAATTTTCAGGATTGTCCCAACTTGCAGGATCTCTTGCTATTGCCCAACCATTGACTATCACTTTGGTCTTGAGAGGAATAGTGTATCCATCAATTTTTGTTTCCTCTGCATTCTCTAAGGCCTAGAAGAGGAGATGCAGGGTGTAAACGTATTGTTTCTTTAATCACTAACTTCAGATACTTCAACTCTTCGAGATCATTGTCATCCAAATCTTTCTTCCCCTTACAGGCCCATCTTACTTCTGCCTGTACTTTGGCCATGTCATTCGGGTTCTTCATCAGTTCAGACAGCGCCCATTGTATTTTGTTGCTGATGTAGTTTCAGTTCCCCCAAAGAACATGTCCTGCAGCATTGAAGTTCAGTTATTAATATGTGATTTTGTCAAATGCTGGGACTGACAAAAACTACCACTTCAGGTAGCTACGAATACATGAAAACCTTTGTACACCCCATTTTTTGTAAAATTATGACACTGTGGAGTTTAAGAAATAAAACAACGATTTCCTATGTGTTCTAGCCTTCCTGAAACCTATTGCTGGTGGGAGGTATCTAGTGGAATTAGTCGAGGTGTACGTAAGCTGGTTCAGATTCCACGGTTATATAAAAGAAAAAAAGAAGATAAATATATTGAAAATTGTCCCCACTACTAACAACTAAACGAAGATGGTAAGCTTTCTGCACGTCTCTTAATCTTTTCCTCTTCCTGATAAGACAAAGAACTGTTATATCAAACGGTTCAAACAGGGTGAGGCAATATGTGTATGTTAAAATTAGGCAACTTTCAGTCTTATTTCATTCATCTCAGTTTATGTGATACTCCTTTCTTTGATGTGCACAATAAGCATAAACACGAACAGGACTCTAAATGAATGATTGTTTTTCTAAGATAGAAAAGAACTCACAAGAATGACTGCTTGATGTTGTCATTTGTGATTGGAAATCGAAGTTCACCATTTTCCATAACTCTGAGTAAAACGTCGATCAAATCTTCACCCCCAAACTCACCGTGGCCCTTTTCCTCATCTGCTTGATTCTCTTTATGCTCATTAATAATTTTCTCCAATATTACATCAATCTTCTCATGCATACTCAACAATCAGCTTCTCATTCCACTAATTTCGTGATGTAGTGTCCAAGAAGGAAAGAAATCTGCCACATCAAACCCCCGTGATAAGGCCAGTACTTCCTTCATGATCATTAACAAATTATCTCGGTCATCCCATACTTTGCCAAAAGCCGATCTACATATAACAGAGCTGGTAGGTCTAAGAACCTTTTCACTCATGTTAACCACACCATTTGGTGTGGAACGAATGGATGCGACAAGATCATGAACCTCATCTTGTCGAATTGAACTAAACGACTTGACCATCTTTGCACTGAGTAGCTCTGAGATGCATATTTTGCGCATTTGTTTCCAGTAATCACCATATTTTGCAAATACAATGTCTTTTTGACGATAAAAGACTATATCGGACACCATAAGCTCTGGGCTTGCTGCAAAAGAAAGCTCATGAACTTTTAGAAATTCTTTTGCCATACGAGGAGACGATACAACAACTGAATGAATTTCTCCTAGCTGCAGGTGCATTAGCGGCCCGTATTTTCTGGATAAATTTCTAAGAGCATGATGAGGAAGTGCTCCAATAAGGTGATGCATGCTTCCAATAAAGGGCAAAATCTACGGACCTGGTGGCAATAACCTTTGGTTGGTTTTTTTCGATTTTCAGACGAAAATAATTAAGAGGGGGAAAAAGAAAAGCAAGAATGAAACTAAATTGAAATGGAAGTGCAGAATCTCCATATTTTTACACTGGGAAGGAAGACAAGAAAAGCTTTAATTGGATACTTATAAGAAAAGTTAGGTAGTTAAATAGATTAAGCTTAAGGTTGGCTAGCTGATTAATTAAGTTAACTATCATATTCCCAGATCTTTTGTAAATATATTTTGCCAACTTCAAGATCAAGTGATTTGAGATCATCTAAATGTAAATTTGCTTGGATTTGGTGTCAAAATCACAGAACAGTTTAAATAATTGAATTTTATGTCTTTTTTACTAGAGATTTTTATTTTTACACAAGAAATTTCAAAAGAATCATTATTATCTATTGAATTTGTAAGTAATCATAAAAAATATTTCCGCGAATACTTGTTTTTGTTTGTGCACCTATAGATATATGGATGAACTAGTTCACAGATTAGTAACACAAGATGTAAGTTGCTCTGGTGTAGTGGCTATTATGATCATGGGTGGCAATTTCAATCCATATAAGGTAAAAGGAACTCATTTTACGCATATTTATTTTAATGAATTACTTATATTTTCTAAATGGATTAATATGGGTTGATCTATTTTAAAAGCTTATACAAATATGGCCAAAATGGGTAAAATATGGGTACCCATATAGACCCATAGATCCACACCTCATAATAAAAAAATTCTTAATTGCACAAAAAAAAAATAATTCTGTGCATGAATTTCTTTTTATTTTTCTTAAAAATTTGGAGGTAGGAGTGAGGGTATGGAGATGAGGGTAGGGTGAAAATGTTTGGGGGGAGCGGGGGGGAGAGAGTCAGTGAAAAAATTTGACTTTTTTTAATTTTTATTGGGGTGGGTATAGATACCGAAAAATCAAAAAATCAAACCAAATCAAACTTATTCGATTTTTGAATTCGATGTCGGTGTTCTTTTTTTAAAAGTTCAGTTCTTTGGTTCAGCGTTCAGTGTAGAGGTTCAAAAAGTTTGGTACACCGAAAAATCAAATTTTTATTTAAAAAATTTAAAAATTATATATAATATTAGATCAGTAAGTAGGATTTTATGGGCCAAGGAACAAGAAACAGGCGATTTCGGCAGTTTTCTGTGGGTGTTTGCCCACGAATTTTGGCGTTGCAGGGGGTTCTAGCGCAACATTCCCGAAATATCATATGAGTAGGTCCGCAACGAACCCGAGAAGAGGTTCAAGTGGCTCGACGGCAGCGAGGGACGCCTGGTGGAATTTTATAGGCCAAGGAACTGGAAACAGACGATTTCGACAGTTTTCTATGGGTGTTAGCCCACAAATTCTGGCGCTGCAGGGGGCTCCGGTAAAACATTCCCAAAATATCATACGAGTAGGTCTGTGATGAGGCCGGGAAGAGGCCCTGGTGGCCCAGCGGCGGTGGGGGACGCCCGTGAGATTTTATGGGCCAAGGAACAAGAAACGGGCAATTTCGGCGATTTTCTGTGGGTATTAGCTCACGAATTCTGGCGTTGCAGGGGGCTCCCGCGCAACATTCACGATAAATAATATGAGTGGGTCTACAACAAGCCTAGGAAGAGACCCTGGTGGCCCGGCGGCAGAGGGAGACGCCTGGTAGGATTTTATGAGCCAAGGAACAGGAAACAGGTGATTTCAGCAGTTTTTCTGTGGGGTGTTAGCCCATGGATTCTGGCGCTACAGGGGGCTCCAGCGCAACATTCACGAAAAATCATAAGTGGGTCCCCAACGAGCCCGGAAGAGGCCCAAGTGGCCCGGCGGCGGCGAGGGACGCCCAGTGGCATTTTATGGGCTAAAGAATAGGAAATAGGCTATTTCGACAGTTTTTTTTGGTGTTAGTCCGCAGATTCTGGCGCTACAGGGGGCTCCGATGCAACATTCCCAAAATATCAAACAAGTGGCTCTGACAAGCCCGGAAAGAGGTCCAGGTGGCCCAGCGGTGACGGGGAACGCCTGGTAGGATTTTATAGGCCAAGAAACAGTAAACAAGCAATTTCGATAATTTTCTGTGGGTGTTAACCCACGGATTCTGGCAATACAGGGGCTCTGACGCAATATTTCCAAAAAATCGTACGAGTGGGTCCGCAACCAGCCCGGAAAGAGGCCTAGGTGGCCCGACGGTGGCGGGGGACGCCTAGTGGGATTTTAGCGGCCAAAGAACAGGAAAGATGCGATTTCTACAGTGTTTTCGTGGGTGTTAGCCGGCGGATTCTGTGGCTGGAGGGGGCTCCGGCGAAACATTCCCAAAAAATCATACGACTGCGTCTGCAACGAGCCCGAGATGAGGCACAGGTGGCCCGGCGGCGACGGGGATGCCTGGTGGGATTTTATGGGGCCAAGGAACAGGAAATAGGTATTTTGGTAGTTTTTTGTGGGTGTTAGCCCACAGAATTTGGCGATATAAGGGGCTCCAGTGCAATATTCCCAAAAAATCATACGAATGGGTCCGCAATGAGCCCGGGAAGAGGCCCAGGTGGCCCGGTGGCGGTGGGGGACACCTTGTGGGATTTTATGGACCAAGGAAAAAGGAAACATGCGATTTCGACATTTTTCTATGGGTATAAGGCCACAAATTCTTGCGTTGCAGGGGGCTCCGGCGTAATATTCTCAAAAAATCATACGAGTGGGTCCGAAACAAGCCCGGGAAGAGGCTCAATTGGTCCGGCGGCGGCAGGGGACGCCTGGTGGGATTTTATGGGCCAAGGAAGAGGAAATAGGAAATAGGCAATAGGCGATTTCGACAGTTTTCTGTGGGTGTTAGCCCATAGATTCTGACGCTGCACGGTGCTTCGACGCAACATTCCCAAAAAATCATATTAGTGGGTCCGCAACAAATCCGGGAAGAGATCCAGGTGACCTGCCGGCGGCGAAGGATGTCTGATGGGGGTTATGATAGAAGTGGGGAGGTGGGATAAATTTTTTTTGTCTTGTTGAATTTTTCTTTATAAAAAATTGAGGTTGGGAGGTGGGAGTAGAGAGAAGGGAGAAAAAATATTTTTTTATTTTTCATTAGAAAAAAATTTGAGAGCGCGGGAATGGGGTTAAAAAAATTAACTTTTTATTTTATTTTTTCTTTAGAAAAAATTTGGGAGTGGACGTGGGGTTAGGGTGAAGAAAGTTTAACACTTTTTTAATCTTTCTTTAATTTCTTTTTTTTTTTTTGGGTGGGAAAGGGGGGTGGGGGGTTATGGTGGAAAAGGTGGGTGAGGTGGGGGAAAATTTTAACTTTCTTTTTTTTTATTATTTTTAAAAAGTATTTGGAGATAGGGGGATCGGCGAGTCTTGGAGATGATTTTTTTTAATTGGGATAGAGTGTGGTGTAGGGCACGTATGAGGGGCGAGTAGAGTGGGCAATTTTTTTTTGATATTTTCTAATTTAAAAATTATGGGTGATAGAGGCACAGGTAGGTTGGGAATGAGGGTTGGGGGTGGGGTGAGAGTGGTGGGTGGTAACGTATGAAAGTAGAAAAAAATAATTTTGTTTTATGAAAAAATAATTATTTGAGAGTAGGGTTGGGGTGATAGAGGGTGAGCATTAACAATCTATCTTTGATTCAATCTTTTTTTGGCTTCAATAGAATAAAGTGGATTGGGACCATTTTTACCAAATTCATATTTACCCATATTTTATATGGATGAATTGTGATCCAATCCATTTTAGCTCAATCCATATTCAATCCGTCCAAATCCGATCAAATCCACCCATTTGCCACCTCTAAATTCATGATAGTCTTTCACATTAAACATCTCCAGTTGTTCAATCCTGGGAAGCAAGACTAGAAAATAATCAGGCTCCTTAGATATAATTTGCCTAATTATTGTAACTACATGTTAGAACGAGGAGCGAGATGCGTGAGATCTAGGAGATAGAAGAGATCATGTGTTTTAATTTGGCATAATATATAATTTATGTCCTTTAACTTGATTTTACTTGTCATCTATCATATACTATCCAATTTTGGATGTACACAAGCAAACGCTTAAACTTGAGTAAAGTTGAACAAATAGACACATGCGTCTAAAATGACGATTTGTGTGAGACACCATACAGGATGTGTGTGTCTATTTATTCAAGTTTATACAAAGTTAAATGTCTATTTGTGTAAATCTAAAATTGAAGGATATAAATATCAATTGAGGTCAATTAAGGAACATGTTAATAGAGAATTATCTTTTTCATGAGATCTGTATTTAGTCATAATTCTCATATATACCCCAGTATACATGTCAATATGCAAAGAGCTGATTAAACAGATAATGAGATTTACTTGTACATTTTTGTGCATGTTATTTGCTAGATCAATCGAGTACTATACATATTATTTAGAGTTAAAAAAAGTATTAAAAGACACATGTAGATTTCTCTTTAAAAAAAATTCACATCTAAATTATTTGAAGTGTAAGACATACACCCAAATTATCACTCATAATTTGAAAAACACACCTATGTAATATGTAATGGTGTGCATTACACTTCTCTTATTAAATAAAAATTATCATCTGGATTGCCACGTGGAAAATAATTTCTCCATGGCAAAAAGTGGCAACGCATAACTAACAGTGGTAACAAACTCAGTTGAAAATATAAATTGACACGCAAAACTTCACTCCTTAATAATTAGAAAATATTTTTAAAAATGTGTCAGCAAAAAAATAAAAAAGAGCCACATGGACAAAACTTTAAGGTCCAAGCAATCAGCATTGAGGTGTGTTTTTTAAACTAATGATTGATCGTCTATGTGTGTTTCTCACTTTCAATATTTTAGATATGAAACTAAAAATAAATAAAAAATTTAAACGTGTTTTAACACTTAACTCAAAAAAATGTGTCAATGAAAACGAAAACGTGGACAAAAATTTTGGGCCAAACACTCTTAACTGTGTATTTTCATATATTTGATACGAGTAATATTAAAGTGTGTTTCTCAAATTAGTGACTACTTATATTATGTTTCTTCTAGTAAATATCACTATTTCTAATTTTAAATCTTCCAAATTATTTCTATGGGATTGGATCCCTTTTTTTTTTGACAATAAATTCATTCTCTTCATAAACAAATATGAGGATAGAATGAATAGTTTTTCCACTCAATTCCATTGGGGTAATGTTATAGTTTCAATGTTTCACTCTCTTAATTATCCACTTGCGATTTTGGAATATTATTTTTTTTATTTTTTTATTTGGTATTAAAGTCCACATTAGAGCTCCGAATAAATTTGAACCAAGCACTACAGAATTTATTTGAGGGTGGCATTTCCAACGAAATTTTCTCCATATAGAGACCTCGGATTGATGATAGAAATTTATCACTGTACCAGAATCTATATTGTAATGTTGAAAATGTTTAGCAATAGATAAAATGGAAGTTGCTGTGGTGTAGTGGTTATCACGTTAGTCTTACACACTAAAGGTCCCCAGTTCGATCCTGGGCAGCAACACTTCTTTTCTCATATTTTATTATTTACTAATCACATTACTTTTTTTTATTTAGAAAGAAAATTTTTTAAAAAAATACACAAATTAGTTTAAGAGGCTCACATATTTTTCACGAGCTAATTTCATTGAATATAATTATCGTGTTATAAATATAACAAATACTATCTATGCTTAATTTTTTTAAAAAAATATAAAAAAGGTGAAATTATTCAAATGCATATTTAAAGGATTATATTAGGCTGATCCCATTTGTTCATATTATTAAAAATATTTTTCCTAAATTACTTGTTAATTTATAAAATTAAAATAGGATTAATTAAACTTCTTGCAATTTTGTTCTTAAAATTAGTTAAGTTTCAACATATAATATTGTAAAACTCTTTCATTGATAATTTTGATATTTTATGAAAAAGACATATAAATAAAATAATATTTTAAAAATTTAAGAATAAATTAATTTAAAAAATTCATTTAAATATTTATAAGGGCGCGAGAAAGAGCAGAAGAAAGAAGTGTGAACCAAAATAAGTCACAAATACACTAAAGTTACACAAATACGCCATCAATCTAAAAGTGAACAAAAATAAGCTTAGTGTAAAGTTTTTTTACACTTTTCATATTTTTGTAAAGGACCGTTAAAGGGGAGTCGTTTACACTTTATAAAGTGTAAACAAATTTTACACTTTGTAAAGTGTAAAAACTTTTTACACTTTGTCTTTTTACACTTTGTTTAAAGAATACTTTGCAGACTTTACCAATAATCTTCTTCTCCTTCTTCGATGACCTAAATGGTCCCATACAGCTCTACTTCCTTTACCAAAATCAATATTTTACTTCTTCTTTGACTTAAATTTGGTTTTACACTTGACTCTAAAAATTTTTATACTGTACAAAGTGTAAATTTTTTTTACACTTTATGATGCATCAAAGGTGTGTTTGCCATGGAGAAAAATGTTTGCCATGGAAAATATTTTCATCAAAAATGAGTTCATTTTAAACTATTTTCTTATGTTTGGTTGGTGAGTAGAAAATATTTTTCGGAAAATATTTCTTATTGTTTGATTAATATATTAAAAAAATTGAAAAAAAACTTCTATTTTTAGCTATAAAGTAGAAAAAAATTGTAGAAAAATAATTTCTGACATAAAAATATTTTCATAATTTAAAATATTTTTTAAAAATAAATATTTAAATTCTTTTTTGGCGGTAGGGATGAGCAGTTGGGGGACGGAGTGGAGCAAAAAATTAAAATTTTCAAAATTTAAAATTTTTTAAAAATAATTTTTTAACTTTCCTTGTATTGGTTGGGGAGGGG
>JAPFFP010000103.1:17525236-17539734 GCA_026153255.1 Solanum medicagineum | reverse complement strand
CCTCGTCTCAAAAGCCCATAAGCAGAATAAACTAGATATGAGAAAAGGAAAGGAAAGGAAGGGGAACAGAAAAAGGGAACTAATAAGGAAGATGGAAAAAGACATGACAAGATGTGCAGGCAATGTAAATACGCTAAAAGCAAACAAATATAAGACTAATAATAACAACAAACTAATAATAACAACATATGATGTAAAAAAAACTAAAGAAGCTAAAAAGAGGAACAGCAGATACCAGAACACTAGGTGGAGCATTGCCCCAGTTGATTGTCATACAATTAATTTATTAATAAACCTGACATGAAGAATCTCAATACAGTAAAAACCTCACCTGCAGCACCCACAAGCTAAGCAAAACTTCCAAGCAGAAGAAGCCAAATCCAATCAAATAAAATATCTGCAAAAAGCAGAAAAGGACAACACAAGAATACATATTAAGAAGATAAAGATCAACTAGCCTGACAAGCTAATACAAGTATCAACACTAAATTCTCTTGGGAGTTTCAATTATCTAAGAAAGCTTTTCATGTGGCAAATCAGTTAACAAACAAACTGCAATATGCAATCAGAATATCAAATGAAATTGAGTTACTGTTCAAGTAAAAGACACTGCAAAAAAGCTTTTGATCTGCTAAATCAGTTGACAAACTGCAATATGCAGTGAGAAAAATAAGATGAAATTCAAGTTATTATTCAAGTAAAAGATAGTGCACAAGTTAAATCAGATTCAATCTTCTAATAATGAAAAATAGAGAGTTTTCCCCTTCTACCTTTTTAACAATAATACTTGGAAGGGAATATCTAATATCAGGTATTATGGTCGTCTGGTAGGGTGTATTGGGTAGAATAATGCTGGTATCAAATTTTAATACAATGTTTGGTTGCAAATCTCACCTATGTACAACTAAATACCAGCATTACTTGTACACCCTATTAGTGCTATTGCTATACATAGTAAACAATGGCATTCAATTTTTTATTTTCAAAGGAGTGTGTCAAAGAAGAAGTTATTTTGACCCCCTCGTTAAAATAAAAGAGCAAATGACTAAACAACTTACCCCAACTAACACATGGTCAGAGAAGACATCAATTGCTGCAAGGATACCCCTGGAATGAAGTAAAAAAGGAAACACAATAATTAGTGAAGAAAAATATAAAAAACAATGACAATACAAGGGGAAGTGGAAAACCCTTGATTACAATCACCGCATTTAACAAGCATCAATATTTCATGGCTCGTATCCATGATCATGAAGAGCATTTCTCACCATTCAAGACTCATATCATTCACTCATTTAGTTTAAACATTATAGAGTACAATAAGACCTTTGAGCAGTCAATTTCCTTTTAACTGTTTCCATATAAATATGGTACAAACTACAAATATCCTTATCAAGAAAAATCAATATGGTACAACCACAGAAAAATTGATGCACCAACAAGGGTCCGTCGATCACAAAACTAAAGCATGTTCTTTTTGTGGTGCATGACACCAAGGGTTCTTGTGGTTTTCAACTCTTCTATCATTACACTATGAACCAAATTATTTGCAGAAAAAACAAGGGGAGAAAGGCAACAAGGCCACCGATATAGCATTTAAAACATATTTTCACCTAAAAGGCGTACATAAAGACCAGCAAAATTCTACTAAGCTAAAACAGCCAGTAACTAGTAGCTTACATAGAATACTGTACTCTATAATGCAGGTTAATAGACTAAAAATTACAACAGAACTTACGTTAAGGATCTTCCCTGAAATACAATGGGAGGAGCAATAGCAGCAAGTATGCAAAATCCAATGTGAAACTGCACGTACAAAAAAAACAAAAAAAAAAAAAACTCAGAAACAACTCCTGGCATAAAATAGACAGCATCTTCATCACTTCTGTCAGAAACGAACCAAGTAGAACAAGAAAAACCATCCAAACTTCAATGCACTGTCAGTCCTGCACATCCGCACAAACCCAGATGATAAAAGGTCGGTCTATGATGTGGAAATCAAAAACAAAAAGAAACAACTGGGGGGATTTTACAAAGGCATAAAGGGGATGAAATTAAGTCAAACAACACTAGATACCTCATCGCATTATACAGAGGCCTGTACCACAAAACATACGAAAGGGGCCATCCCGTTAATGCATATATTACAGCCAGGAAAAAGATTTTAACACCTACAGAAGGCAAGAATTAGATGGTGTTAGATGAACTGAACTTGAGTTTACTTTTAGATCTTAAACCAATAAGAAGGAATGCCACATGAGCTGCTGCAGAAATGAGAGGATAAAGCTCACCGCCATCCTTAATCCAACAGATAGTCACAGCAAGAACATTGAACGCCAGACAAAAAACAATACCTGTAGAAAGATTTTGAAGCAAACCCAAAGAGGTTATGAAGTAGAAGAAGATTTGTATAACATTCACCTAGGTTATGAAGTAGAAGAAGATTTGTATAACATTCACCTAACCTCCACCTTACCTTAGGTTGTCCTTGTCAGAACCTTAACGGAAAAATCAAGCTACCCCATGATTAATTCGATATAATCATTTGTTAAAATATTTGCCAATTTGTCAAGGAGAAACAAGAAAACGTAGTTTGACAAAGAAGGAAAGCAACTGGTTATTAAGTTATGTTCTTAAAATACTAGCTCAATTTAGCAAGTGACATGTTGATAGCATCAAACTAATAATTTTGTGCAATGAAGCTATTGGTACTCACTGTATGTGTTTATTGCTAGAGAAATTGCATTCAGCTATCAGTTCAATGGAGGAATTTAGGGTTGCTCTCCCTGACTATCGGTAGTCTGTACGGCATCAGGGCATAGGGTCTTAATTTCTGTCAAACCCTCAATGAATCAAGATTCATTCAATTACATTGGTTCTTGTTTCAACAGATAGTAGGCAGAAACAGACGGAAAGGAATTTCTTCTCTTGCCATAAACTTGGGATGAAAAGTAGATATTTCCTTTGTTCAGTTTGTGATCCTATTTTAGTCTGTTCACTTGGAGATAATCTATCTTAAACTTGCCATGTATCCTAATGACAAGCTTTTACAGCCATACGAATATTGGCACATAGCCTTACAGCCACAGAAATGTTATGTATGTCATGTTTAAAACCTGGCACGTCTTCCTTTCTTTTTTAGTCTCCGTGCCCAATTGATCAGGATCACATAAAATGAAACAGAGTGAGTAATATATTTCATGCATTGCATCTTTTAAGCAAAACCCAGACAAAAAGGAGAAGCAGAGAAAACCCACTGAAAGTTTCATGCAAAAAGCCAACATTCTGTACCGGTAAAGTACAAATTGCTCATATCATAATCGAATGGTAAATTGTTTTTCATATTCAAAAAAACATTCTCCATTTAGAGAAAATAAAACAGAAGAGAGATGCTACCTAACCAGCTTGCAAAAGCCAAATACTGCAGACGCTGAGAATGAGCTGGTATTTCATTTGCTATATCATGATGAATAATTGGAAAAAACGGAGGCCAATTCCTATCATCAATTTGCACACCAGCTGAATTGAATTGTACAAATGCATTTAGCTCAGCAACTAAAGAGAAAATCATCGATTTAATAAAAATCTGAAACTAGCTGAACTGCTGAAGCATTTCTTACCGCCAGCAACAGCATCTTCTCTTCGTTTGATATCCTGTTAAATGGGACTGAATGAGAATCATGCATAAGCCCCAACTGAGTTGAAGTGAATATGAACTAGAATAAAATACATATCAAGGGACTCATAACAACACATTCAGCTAAAAAGTAGCATTTTGGGAAGCGTTCACAAGCCCCAATTGAGTTCTGGAAAAATAGAGACTAAAAAAGCACTGCAAGAGTTAAGGAGATTGTAATGAATAGTTTAGCCAAAAAAGTAGGAATTTAACTTTTCAAAAATTTGCATCTTGCAGCAATAAATGATGAAATCAACAACCAAAAAGTATAATTCGCAGCAATGCATATAGCAGACAACAATTTTAAATAAAAAGAAAAGAACCAACTCTTTCTCTCCTTTGCAGATCTGCTTCCCAAGCTGCTAATTCTTTTTGCTTCTTATTGGGACCCTAAAACGCAATTCAGAAGAACATATTCAGAACATACAATGCTCTTTACAAAACTGCAAACAAAAGCTTGTCAACTACATTACATTCACTGAATCCAATGGGACGTCAACAGTTGCATCATGCTTTTGGCCAAAACCAAGAGTACTAGCAATCATTTGAGGAAAGCGTGATTTAGATGCAGGATCAGAGCCACCCTTCTGCAATAAATACAGATGATTTAAATGAGGATGATCTTGCACATTCAGAGCAGAGTCAAAGTAAATAGTGCATAAGAAGTTATAATTGGAATGTTAATGTAACAATAAATTCTGCATCAAGACAAAGCAATTGTAAGTTGAACATAGATACATTTTAATAATTCAAGAACTGAAGCATGCCCATTTTGCACTAACAGTACTCACAACCTTAAAAGATTAGTAGAAAATTCGTATAATCACTATGAAAGGCCGAATGGTGGGTTTTGATGGTTATAGGTATTTCCAGGTCCTATGAGATATATGGGTGATTGTGCGTCCAAATAAGGAGGTAAGAAAGAGTCTGCTGAAGGATATGGAAGCCACGTTCCAACAGGACATGGCAGCAAGTGACATTTGATAAAGAGAACCATTTAATGCAACTAGCCAGTCCAAGCTGTAAAATATGTTCTAGTTAACATTAGTAACCTCTCTTAAGCCCTTTCAGAATTGTTTGGTGTGAGTATAAGATATAATAATCCCCGGATAAAATGTAGGATTATTAGATCCTATGTTTGGTTGGAGTTGTTATGTAGTCATGAGATTATTTATCCCACCATTTATAGCTTAGTGATGGGAAAAGTTATCACAAATACATGTACATGGTGGGATAACTTATCCTGAGATAGTTAGCCCCAGGATAACACTCCCATGTCCCAACCAAACGACCCCTTTAGGGTATTAAAGCTCATCCAATGTCCACTTACTGACTTTGTATTTTTCCATATACAGAGTGTTTGAAGACATGCAACGGTAAAAAAAAAGTTGTAGCTTTCTCACTTAACTCGAAACATCTTGCAGATACCTTCTTATCAATATATACACACACACACATATATACCATAGGTCCTTTTCCAGAAGCATAATAGGCAACTATTACGCAAAGCTGGTTTCTTGATTTCGAGTAGAGGTAAACAGAAACAGACTGATTCTCCATTACTAATTCTTCTTTTTCTTTTTTCGTAAATAAAGATAAATTTTAAATGTTTCAACTGCATCTTTTTTTTAAAAATAACTTGGCAAACCAGGACTGATATTATTGTCATTGTTTTTGTGACCTCATTTTCCCTTAAAATCATTAAAAATAGCATCTGTATACCTATAAATAAAACAAACAAACCTTAAAAAACGCATCATTCACTTAAAAGTCCTCACCAAAAGCACTTATTTTATTGTCAAAAACAACATTCACGTTTCTTTTAGACCAAAGGCCAATTCCAAGCAAACTACAACCTTTTTTTTTAAATTAAACAGGATGAAGAATCAGTGGCTTATCCCCCTGAGGCTCTAGCCAATCATTCAAATTAAGCTTCTAATTAAGTGGAGAAGGCATTCCCAATTAATTTGAATTAATTAAAATTCCAGGTAGAAAATCAGCTCAATTTTTATATCAATCTCACTAAAATACTGTATAACTTTACCACACCGACAAGCCAATCTTATACACCACAATGTACCCCAAAAAATTAGGTAAATCTAAATTCCTCAACAAACTTCCGCCATTCAATTACTCAGATCTAGATCAAATCAAACAACTCATTCTAAATACCACCACAAAATAGCCGATAAGAGATCACAAAACATTGTAAAATGATAATGCTAAACGGATAAATTTAACAATAGCTAGATCTAAGGAACACATCAAATTAACAATCATAGATTCACAAAAAGCGCATCGAGAGAAAGGCGGTTACTGAAAAAGGATTGACTTCAGGCTCCTCTTCATCAAACGGATTCGGATCGTTTCCTCTCATTTTCTCTCCTTCTTCTTCAACCTTTCAATTTTGGAATCTGGAGAGAATTTCTCAGATATTAAAAGTAAAAAACTCAGCAAAATTTATGTAATTTGCAGAGATACAAAGCAAAAGTGTCTGCAGTTCACACCCTTTTTCACTCTGGTGTGCTTGCTGGTGACGCGGGATACCGAATCGAGAGTTGTATTTACATATTTACCCATCAGGGGGTTGTGAAATCACCAGCGAATGCCACTTGTAAAGCGGTTGGGTTTTCTTCCAGTGTGCTCGGTGTTTACGGGACGCCTGTTGTGTTTGCCAATTAAGGATGACACGTGGATATATTTTACGTGGCAAACCCTACTTGGCTCAGGATGGAGGCCTTTGCTTATTATTGTGTGGGTGTTGTGTATACTGGATATTAATGGAAATTACGGGTTTATCCCTTTATCGAATGGCAGGTCGCTTTGTCTTAAATGGATATAATGGGGATGAAAGTTTTAAAGGTACAATTTAGTTCCTTGTTTGGTTGGTTGTTACATGTGAATCATTTGAATAAAGGGTAAATAAATCTAAAAGAAAAATAGAATATATGATGAGTTATTATTTTATAAAATATAAAGTAAAAGATGAAATAAAATTATTAGATAATAAGCAAAGATAAAAGGAGAAAAGAAAAAAGTAATGCTATAATTATATCAAATTAATTATTACATAAAATGAGATCTTTCATCATTACATACTAATTAATTAAATAATATCATATAATAAATATTTTAATAGCAATTAAATTATATCTTATTTTAACTTGACAATATATTATAATATAATACATTACAAATTTATAATAGATACGTAACAACTATACAGGATAGTCAAGTTCTAGTTGTTCATTTTCTCTTTTTTCCCCATTTTTGTTGATTGCTTTCTTTATATAATAAATATTAGTGATGTGGCGTATAAAAATTAAAGATAAAAGTAAAAATTAATGTTATTCTCAAAAGATAAGTATTTAGGATGAATAATTCAAAGAAATAATGCACTAGTTATTTTCAATAATTATCATATGTTGGAGAAGTTCAACATCAAAATGTACATCTTTTGAATCTTAAATATAAAAAAGAATCATCTTTAGAAACACATACTAAAACAACAGTTCGTCCTCTTATTGACGAACTATGACTAACACCTTAATATTGTTGTCCTCCCATAGTTAACTCCAAATAATATTACACATATTTTAAAGTAGTTCACTCATAAATATGCGAACTACAATTTTTTTTAATTAACGCTTCAAGTGAAGTTGTCTCTCTTTATCGGATTTAAGTGTATTGTGATTATTTTTATTTTTTTGATACATAAAGTCATGAAGTTTTTTTCAATAATATGAATATAAAACAAATTGAATAATCAAGAATAAATTTTATTATTTAATTGTTTGCTTATATGCAATAGGACTAAAAAATTATAGAGGTGAACGGGGATAACGACTCCTCTTATGACCAATTTCCCTATATAAACTATATCGTTGTGTCATGTTACCTGGAGCAATGCCCATTTTATTTCTGCGATCCTTAGTATTGTTGTCTTCAAAAGTTCTCAAATATTAAGTATTTACAATTAAATTATATGAAGAATGTGCCAAATATAACTTTTCGTCTTATGAAAAAAATATGTTATTGCAAGTCTATTTGTAATTCTTTGAACTATAATGCTTACTAACATAGCAACTTGACTTAATTTCATGCATATCACTCACAAAAGAAAAAAGAATCATAGTTTGTCTATTTATGAAAAAATTATTTTAAAAATTTATGTAGTATTATCTGGAGTTAGTTAAGGAAGAATAACGGTGTTGAGTTGTTAGTCATAGTTCGTCCATAAAATGAACGAACTGTTCGTTTTGATATGTGGTTTTAGAGATGGTTCATTTTGATATTCAAGGTTCAAAAAATATTCCTTTTGAGACCTAATACATATTATATTAGAGTTGGTGAGTAAAATCGAGGCCTATATTTTTGGTACTAGGTAGAGTGATAACTAGACAAGCACTATTGACAGCTAGACAAGTACTATTATATGTGGCAGAGTGTTGGAGGGACAAGATTTTTCTCAAGTTGAAGGAATGACGATGCTCAAATTGATGTGCAGAGGTTATAGCTATTAAAATTTTATTGTATTTAAATTCATAAATTAGTATAGATTATATTAAATTAAAAAAAAATAGTCCAAATAATATGACAATTCAAGTCAAATTAAATGAGCCGCTACAATTATGACATGTGGCAAGGTTATGTGGTAATTTAAGTCAAAGCATATAGGTCATTGAAATTATACCACGTGTCAAAATAATATGGCAATTTAAGTCAAATTAAGTAAGCTACTAAAATTATGCCACATGTCAGAGTTGTGTGGCAATTCAAGTCAAATTAAGTGAGTCAATAAAATTATGTGATGTGTCAAAGTTACGTGGCCATCCAAATCAAACTAAACGAGTCACTATAATTATGTCAATTATGTATGTGACACGTTCTGACCAATTAAATTATAATTTTTCACTAGATAAATCTGATTGATATGTTTAAACAAACCAATCAAATCACATAATATATCGCTCGTTATCTACATCTATCTCTATACTATATTAAAAGTGTAAAGACCCTTAGAAATGTTATTTGAACTTTTTGCCCTTCATTAACATAATCTTTTTTTGATGAAATCGTCTTTTCACCATTTTTTATTAAATTATTTTTTATTATATTTATAATATTGACTTTTAAAATATATGAAAAGAAGTGATAAAATAAGGATTTTAGAGCATGAAAATGAAGTTATGAATTCTTGTAAAAACGTATATAAACAGACACATAAATTCTTTGTTGATTGAAGAGATAAAGAATTATTCATTTACATAGAAAAAAAAAAGAATTAAAAGGACAAAAGATGACAGAGGAAAAAGTGAAATAAATTTTTCCTACTATATTAGAAGAGTGAGTAAGCTAGCAGGAGGCTCGATATGCCTACTTACTTTTCCACTCTTCTTTTACACTCTTCTTGGCACTTCATATGATCGCACTCTTCTTTTGAAAGCGTAGCATGAGTCTGCACTGACGTGGCATTGAAAACCTATGCTGGTTGTCCCTACTTTCTGATGTTGGGACATCTGTCCACGTGGGCTCAATTCTTTCAAATATATATTGTTTCCTCTTTGTTTGCTTTCTTCTTTGGTTGTTGTGATCTGATCTTTTCGACTATAATTTTCATGTACTTTTGATTGTGCTTTTCTTTTATTGCTTCTTTTTCTTTGATTTGAGTTTGAGAATTTAGGTCCGTGAGATATGAACCACATCCCTATATTCTTGCAATTTAAGGTACCTTTTCCTCATTTATGAGGCTCCCTTTTCAATGTTTAGATTCAATTTCTTAACTTTTCACCTTTGTCTATTTTCTTGTGGATTATCTTTTGATTTCGGCTTTACATCCAATTTTTACATTTGGCTGAATATATTTGTAAATTTTTCTTTTTAGATTTAGTTCGATGAAGTGTAAATTCAAGAAGAATTGAAATTAAGGCCAAAATGGCTCTATGAACATTTATAGAAGCATTCAACAATTAAGTTCTTTCCACCAATTTTTGTTTATTGCGCTTATTGGCGATTTATTTCTTGCTTATTGAAGTGGAATATTGTAATGATCCGGTCAAAGGTGGGATGGTGGTAATTTTTTTTTATTATTATTATATTAAGTGAAGGAACAGATTTTTAGGGGACAAGAGTTCGTGGGGAATGTTGGCCATAGAGATGATGAATTCCATTAGCATTACTTTATATTCCATCAAGCATTACTTTATATTCCATTAACATTACTTTATATTTCATTAGCTTATTTTATTGAATAGTAATAGCTTTTAATGCCTATAAATGGCAGAGCAATCTGCTCATTTTAGCCATTCACACAAAAATGAGAAAAACACGTTAAAAAAAAACAAGAGAATCTTGATAGAGAGAACAACTTACAAGAATAAAATTTGTCGAAGTTCTTACCCAATAAAGCATCTCACTACAACTCTCAAATATTATATAAATAATATTTATATGCTCTCGTATGTTGCTTTCTCTATCTAGATTCTCTTATTCCTTTCTTAACGTGTTTCTCTCATTTCTGTGTGAATGGCTAAAATGAGCAGATTGCTCCGCCATTTATAGGTATTAAAAGTTTTTACTATTCAATAAAATAAGCTAATGAAATATAAAGTAATGTTAATGGAATATAAAGTAATGCTCGATGGAATATAAAGTAATGCTAATGGAATTCATCATCTCTATGGCCAACATTCCCCACGAATTCTTGTCCCCTAAAAATCTGTTCTTTCAATTAATATAATAATAAAAAAAAAAAATCACCACCATCCCACCTTTGACCGGATCATTACAAATATGCCCTCAAATCATTTGATGATATGCCTGGTCTTGGGCTTAACTCAAACCCCAAGCTAGCTCAACAGGTAGAGGATTGCTCAAGCCAACAATGTATGACTTTTCTCATTCTTCCACCTCACGCCCAGTGCTTAGCATCTGGTGCGCACAATTTTTAATTTTTTTTGGAGGCCTAACATTGGGTGAGATGGATCCTACTCTGATACCATGTAAAATTAGATTTTGGGTCTAACTCACACTCCAAAAGCTAGCTCAAAGGGTGGAGGACTGCTCAAACCTTATAAGGAGTCCACCCAACTCATTAATCACCAATATGAGATTTTTATCATTCTTCAACAATGCCTGACTCATCTTTTTGGAGGCATTCTTTGATTTTTCGGCACTATGAAAGATAATAAAAATCTTTAGTTTGCTATAAAACATAGATTTAAGCTATGCTTAATCTTGATCATCTCTGTTTCATGTTTATAGTGGAAGGTGGTGAGAAGATTAGCACTTCAGAGGCAAATAACATCTCCATAACTCCATGAGAAATAAATGATTTCCAACTCAGGCCTGTTGCATTGTTGGGGTCTGGACAAGGTTTACTGTATGCTCTTGAAAATTGGCCAAATCCAGGTGATTTTTGGACTTGAAAAGTTGGGAGAAGAGTTCGACCTTCAGGATACTTTCAAGATAGGTACTTGATTGCTCCGCCAAGGCTTCAAGAAACTCTAACAAAGAAAATGTGATTTCTGAGTAAGCGATCTCTTACAACATATGTCGAAACAAACTTCTCGGAAGCTGATATCAAAGCATTTTCCTCGTCATTTGTTTGACATGTTCCAACTGATTTCAATGCCTTTTTTCACGTCTCTCGAGAGCAAAGTTTATTAGGAGAACTATCAAATTTCTGACACTTCTTGATGAGATATTGTACAATATCATGCATTACTAGTATAATAATCAAGGGCAATTAGGTGAATATTCACTCTCAACTTAATTATAAATAAATAATTATTAATTAAGAATAGACCGGTGAAATTTATAGACTAATATTATGTGAAAGCACATATTATAATATGAGTGGAGGATAATAATTGTTTATTTATAATTAAGTTGAGATTGAATATTTGTCTAATTGCCCTTTATTATTACACTAGTAATGCATGATATTGTACAATATCTCATCAAGAAGTGTCAGAAATTTGATAGTTCTCCTATTAACCTTTGCCCTCAGGAGACGTGAAAAAAAGCATTGAAATCAACTGAACATGCCAAATAAATGATGGAAAAAATACTTTGATATCAACTTCCGAGAAGTTTGTTTCGACATATATTTTAAGAGATTGCTTACTCAAAAACCACATTTTCGTTGTTGGAGTTTCTTGAAGCCTTGGTGGAGCAATCACGTACCTATCTTGAAAGTATCTTGAAGGTCGGACTCTTTCCCAACTTTCCAAGTCCAAATATCACCTAGGTTTGGCCAATTTTCAGGAGCATAAGGTAAGCCTTGTCCAGACTCCAACAATGCAACAGGCTTGAGTTGAAAATCATCCATTTCTTGTGGAGTCATGAAGATATCATTTGCCTCTGAAGTGCTAATCTTCTCACCACCTTCCACTATAAACATGAAGAGAGAGATGATCAAGATTAAGTAGGTTTAAAGCGTGTAGGACTGAAAAAGCGTGGATATATCGTGCGTACCGTACCAACACACTAAAACACTAAAACTGATAAGAGTATTGTATGCCAACAAAGCTAATAGATACATACATACATACATACATATATATACATATATAAAATCACAAATCAAATTGGAAAGTAAAGGAATAGAAATAACTTCATATAAATGGGACCCACTAAAACACTTAAAATCAAAAGGCCTCAAAGAGCAACCCAAAGTTATACTTTAAATCCATCATATCAGATATGCAAGCTATAGTAATAGGAAAAGGAGGGGAAAAGGGTAGAGAAAGTGAATATGAGGAAGTGATGCATGGTCCCTTTTGGGACATCTAATAAAACGGAAGGAGCGATCCAAAGCGAAGCAACGATGGAGTATAATACCTCTAGTAATGTAGGTGAATCAACCTGTAGGCTTTCGTACTGCACTCCCACATCTATAATTCAAAGATTGAAGCAATTGATGAAGAATCACGAGTAAGACAGATTAGTTTCGCCAATAACTATTGGAAGAGAAAACTGTCAGAATCTGAGAAGAGGTCACTGATTGTTAAAGTTGAAAAGTAGGATTCAAGCGCCGACATTAGACAATTAGTAATTCCATATAAGATTCGAAGAGCAACTCCAAGTTATCCTGTAAATCCGCCATATTATATATACAAGGTGGAGTAATAACAGGAAAAGGAGGGGAAAAGGGAAGAGAAAGTGGATCTGAGGAAGCGACTCGTGGTCCCTTTTGGGGCATCAGACAGAACAGAAGGAAGCGATCCAAAGTGAAGTACCGTTTTGTTTTTTTTTTAATTTTTTTATGGCGTTTTAACTAAAAGAGAAATTGTAAAATAAAAAAGGAAAGAGGTAAAATGGAAAAGATGCGCTTAGAGGGCGCCACGTAAGCAAACTCCAAATCCTCTTATATATATATAATACTAGTATTACACGTATTTTGCATGTGTTTTTCACATCAATTAATAAAATTATATACAAAAATTTACATGTGTACTTGACATCAATCAATAAAATAATATAAAAGAAGAATAAAATTATCACAAAATAGCAATAAGAATTAAAATAAATGTTATATCCATCAAATGACAAGAATCATATATAAATATTAAAGTTATTTAATAAACATGAACTACTTACTCTACTATTTTTAATTTTATTTATTTATATATTTACTATAATTTAAGTAAAATCTATTTAAGGTAAAATATCGATTTTAAAACCGAAAATGTTGAGGAACTAAAATTTTAGTCAATTTTAAAGTACTAAATATTAGAAGTTTCTATATATTATAAAAAAGGTGTAGGGATGCGCCGATAAAAAGATGTGAGCGATAACCAATTTAGTTAAACACATTTGCAAATCTAAATTTACTACTTCTTACTGAATCTCATGTTCAAATATACAAAGATATCTCTTCCTTTTTTTTTTAGAAATTTAGAGATAAAAATTGAAAAAGAAATCATCAAATAAAATTAAGGTGAAAGTGCCAAAATTTTTAAATTTTAATAAAAACACATATAGATTGTGTGTTTTTTTTTTAAAGAATTACAGCTGAGCTTTTTCAAGAGAAAACTCTAAAATGCAAATCAAAGAGAGCATGAGGAAAAAACTATGAATTCTCGTGAAAACATATATCAAAAAGAACACATAAATTTTTAATGAAGAAATAAAAGAATAATTCATTTACGAAGAGCAAAACTAAAATTAAGAGAACAGAAGATGATAGAGGAAAAAATGAAAGAAAATTAATAGTATAAGGATGAGAGAAGATAAATAGTACTCTTCAATTCGTGTCAAGGACGCAATGTCGTGGCAACTCATAAAAAATAATAAAGAATTTAAAAGAATATTTTTTAGGAAAAATTAATTTAATTTTGAGAGTCGCAAACTAATTTTAAGGATAATTAAAAAATCAATTAATTATTTATAAAATAGTTTGCGAACCAAAAATTTTAGGTAACGATTCGAGTTATTTCGAAGGGAAAGTACTAGCATCCTTCAAAATCCATAACTGTAGATCCTGGCTGAACTTATATTTTCAAATTGAGGAGATAAACAATATAATATAAGTATAATAATCACAAAATATATACAAATAATGAAATAAATAATGATATGAGGAACGTCCTAGTATTTGTCTAACGTTAATAATATACACAATAAATAAAAAATAAACTAAAAATGTTCCGCCTTTTTTAGGGAGGCCTCGAAATCCGACGGTAGATTTTTCATTGGCTAGATTTAGCAAATAATTAACTTAAATTAGAAAATTTGAATTTTAACAACAACAACAACAACAACAACAACATACCCCAGTGCCTCAAAAGGCTCCCGCTCATTGCGGGGTGAGGGGGGG
>JAPFFP010000103.1:17493598-17525136 GCA_026153255.1 Solanum medicagineum | reverse complement strand
ATAACAAGTATCAATCTTGTGTCCTGGCTTATTGCAATGAGCACAAATTACAGAGCTACGACCGGTAGTTCTTCCACAATTGCTTGATCCTGTTCGTCCACCATCAGGTGTACGATCATGACCACGTTCATGTCCATGTCTATTTTGTTCAGAATTGACCATCATAGCACTAGTTTCTGAAAGAGATGGAGTGGAATCTTGAGCAGGATAACCATCAATTCGGGAAAAAATTTCTTCACTTGATGGAAGTGTTCCCTGAGAAGTGATCTGTTGATAAAAAGATTTGAAGTTAGGTCCCAAACCTTTCACGAACAACATAACAAGCATATCTTCTTGGCGCTTGTTAAGTTCTGGAGGATTTGCAGAATAAGGAAGATAACATTTTAGCCGTTGCGTGAGAGTAGTAAATCTGGAATAGTAATCAACAGGGGTCATGGTTCCAAGCTGCAGTTCAAATAACTCCTCCCAAACATCACAAACCCTGCTTATATTATGTTTTCCAGAATAGATAAGTTCACATTTATCCCAAATTTCTTTGGCTGTATCACATTCCATAAACTGATCACAAACGGCGATATCCATACTGCCCCACATCATAGTACAGATGTTAGCATCAATGGAATCCCATGTGGCTAGTGCCGATTGATCACGTCCATCTGGTCGCTTGTCTACCAGAAAGCTAAGTTACTGTATAGCCATGAGGTACTTGCGAATCGCCTTGGACCAGGAGGGATAATTTTTACCATTGAATTTGACCAAATTAACTTGCAAAGAGGGAAAAACAGGAGCACATAGTGTTGGAGTAGGCTGAGGAGCAAACTATGCTGGAATAGTCTGCGGAGGAACAGATTTATCTTCTTCCATGGTGGCTGAAAATTAGCGATAAGAAAAAAAAAAGTAGCGACGACGGCGGGCGACAGCCGGAGACAGGCGGCAGTAGGCGGTAGCCGGAGACAAGCGGAGGCGGCCAAAGACACTATCGTCGGTGAAATATAATCATCGGAAATAATTTAGATAGTTTTGAAATATAAATCTCGATTTCTGATGCGAAAGATTCGTTTAAAGGCAATCGCAAAGCATACATCAAAGAAAAATATTTAAGAATGTCTCATGGATCTAATACCATGTTGAAACATATAAAGAAAATATAAAAGATATATTTCTAAGTGTATTTTAGATTGCACAAGTGAAGCCCTTTATATAGGCTAGAAGAAAGAGTATGATGTTTAACTTAACCAATGTGGGATATATTTCCTTTCCCACTTCTATATAAATAACAGCTTGAAACTTGTTGGATGAAAAGTATCACATGCTTTCTAAAGTATTCTCAAAATAAATTAGTTTTGTGTGGCCTTACATACCTTGGAAGGAATTTTTTGAAAAGTTGGAGAGAGTTCTTGATTTTCTTTACGCTTGAATGTTTCTTAAAAGGGTTTTGAACGAATGAATGCGTGGAAGAAAACGTTTTAGGACTTAATTCGACTTAAAACTGACTTAACTTCGGATATGGGATGTGGGAAAGGTCGGAATTGCCTCTCCCCAACAAAAAACCTGCCTACTTCTTGCGCACTAAGTGCTTTTTTAGCACATTTTTGCGAAATCTTGACTTTTTGTAAATTTTCAAAAAATTCTTAAGTGTGGTTCTGTGTCCACTCCGCATCGTAGAAGGGGCGCGAAAACACCACTATTTTGAGCTCACTTGGACAAAAATAATTCGTATTTTTTCGAGTTTTTGCCGAGTCGAGACCATTTTCTGACTCGATTTTTTGCACTGATCTTGCAAACGGAGCAATGGAAGGCACGTTACGCGCAAGGTCAATTCTAGGAGTATTTTCGTCATTTCACGAGGTGTTACATTAAACTTTTTTCAAACTAAAATCAGACTTGATTTAGTCTCAGTTCTTCAAGATCTCTTACCCGCAATAGTATACAATAAACTCATAAACAATTCATCAAGAAAGAAATTGTATGGTTCTCTTTGATATTGAACAGGAGAAAAACATATAAGAAATCCTAAGATAATTGAAGAGCAAGACCGGGAAATGAGGAAGAATTACCTTAAAATTGCAGCAGTAGTTGGAAAAGGACGAAGATGAAAAGCTATTGAAGAACTAATGAGAGTGGGAAAAAGAAACGTTAGAAGATATGTATGAAAGTTTCAGTGACAAAACATTTGCAACTCACATAATAAACCTCACTAACATACAACATAAGAAGTTTCACGAGATTTAGAAAGAGCAAAACCTTGATCTGCAAGAAATCCACTTAGCACTTTTGATAAACACTTCATCTGCAAATTGAAGTCTTTTTCCTCCTACAACATACAATACCGAAAATCGGGCATCACAAATTGATTAAAATAAACAGTTGAAAACTCACAGATTAACCCAAGAAAATAAAAACAAACAAAAGAGCAACAATAAAAATCACAATAATAGAGAAACCTGAAAGAAAGGGCTGATTCGATCCTAGTAAGAAGAAAAGATGAAGGAAAAACGAAAAATTGAAGATGAAGAGAAAATAACAACCAAGACAGAGCAATTTGGAGAATGAATAGATACCGGCTAAGAATTAAACCACAAGACAATCAATAAGAAAGTATATAAAGGTATGAAATTAAAAAAACTGAAAAGGGAGATGATGAATTACCCTCAAGCTGCAACCAAAAGCCTCCTGTTCCCCTTTTTCAATGGAGATCGAAAAATGAAATCTAAAGAAAAGTTGAAGATGAAGGCAAAGAAAAAACAAAAAATTACCTTAAAATTGCATTGAAGAAGAACAAATAGTAGTTAAAGACCCAGCGGCGTTGGCGGGGGCCTGGTAGGATTTTATAGCCCAAGGAAGGCGAAACAGGATTTTCGGGGCGTTGCCTGGGGTTCCGGGCAAAGATTGCCGAAAAATCAGACAGGTGGGTCGGCAGCGAGCTCGGCAAGCGGCCCAGGTGGCCCGGCGGTGTTGACGAGGGCTTGGTAGGATTTTATGGCCCAAGAAAGAAGAAACAGGCGATTTCGGCCATTAACACCCATAGATTCTGACGCTGCCTGGGGTTCCGGGCAAAGATTGCTGAAAAATCACACAGGTGGATCGACAGCGAGGCCGGCAATCAGGAAACTGATGTGGAGGCAAGATGGACACTTCCTCTTCAAATGACTTTAATAGATGGAGGGCATGTGATGAGGACTCGTGGAACCAAGGCGTGGATGTCAGGGCACAATGAAACAATGACCACACAACCATGTGGAGTTAGATGAAGCCGGGACACTGAGTTGAATTATCATAATACCCTTAGCCAATTAAAAAGAATCATAAATAGGCATGTTGAAACTCTTGTGTGCTACTGACTCTTCTATAATAGGTAAAAAATAAAAATATATATAGAAATAATGGCTAATCAAAAAGTGAGAAGGACCATATCTGTCGTAATATATACACCAAGGATCATAACAACCAAACCCCAATACCTTAGGGACAATTTTAATAATTTTTCTCATTGTAATTTCACTGAAAAACAAAGGTTAATTTGGGAAACCAGGAAAAAGCGAAATCCTATAAATATAACGTCCATTTGTTTCCATAAACCTTAGGGTTTTGCGTCTTCGCCATAGATTGAGCAGCCATGGTAGCAAAAATGTTAGATGACGAACCACAAACCCTCAATTATGAATCCAAATCTCACAAGAAACAGAAGAGAAAGCTCGAAGACCCCAACCCTGAAGAAGTTGTTGTAGAGTCCAAAAAAGAGAAAAAGAAGAAGAAGAAGCAGAAACAGAAACAAGAACAAGAAGGGTCTAATGGGAATGCAGAAACTCTTAATGGGTCTAAGGGAAACACTGATATGTTTGATGGGTCAGCTGAGTTATCTGGAAAGAAGAAGAAGCAGAAGCAGAAGCAGAAACAAGAACAAGAAGGGTATAATGGGAATGCAGAAACTCTTAATGGGTCTAATGGAAACACTGAAATATTTGATGGGTCAGCTGAGTTATCTGAAAAGAAGAAGAAGAAGAAGGAGAAGAAGAGTAAGGTAAAGGAAGGGAATTTGGATGATGTATCTGTTGAAGATGATACAAAGAAGATTGATGGGACTGTTGTTAATGGGGAAGTTAAAGAAAGTAATACAAATGTGGTGGTTACTGGTAAAGGTGCTAATGAGTCAAAGTACAAAGCTTTAACAAAATTTGTGGATTCAGGGCTTCCAAGTGAGGTTTTGGAGTGTTGTAAGAATTTTGAGAAACCATCACCAATTCAATCTCATTCCTGGCCTTTTCTTTTAGATGGCCGTGATTTCATTGGGATCGCTAGAACTGGATCAGGTATAACATTTGAATTGAGGTTTTTTTAGTGCAATAGTGGTTCATGGTTTGTGAGTTTTTAGTTTTATTATATTTTTGGACGATCAGGTAAGACATTGGCTTTTGGTATTCCGGCTATTATGCACATCATGAGTAAGCGGAAGAGTAAAAAGTCTAAGAATCCTGTTTGCCTTGTACTTTCGCCTACAAGGGAGCTAGCTCAACAAGTATGTTCCTGAAATCTACACTTGGAGTGTTTAAAATTGTTTGCTTTCTTGCATTATTGGTATTTTTGCTGATCCTGTTGTGTGGGTTTGGTTTCACTTGAACTAATGCTTCACTTACTGAATAATATTGTCACTCATCAAACCCTCAAGTTTTCTAGTTCCTTTTCAAATCTAGCATGTCAAAAGGCAAATGGATGTGTTATTACATGCTCTCCATTCTTGTTAAGAATGCTCCATACTTGAGTAGACTAGTAATCTTCTACTGTGGCATCATGGTTTACTTTGTAGGAAATGATAGGGAAATAATCATTTAGGACTTAGGAGTGTATGCATCATGGTTATTTCCGTTGTGTGGGTTTGATTTCACTTGAACTAATGCTCTACTTACTGAATAGTATTGTCACTCATCAAAACTTCAAGTTTTGTAGTTCTTTTTCAAATCTAAGGTGTCAAAAGGCAAATGGATATGTTATTACATGTTCTCCATTCTTGTTAAGAATATTCCGTACTTGAGTAGACGAGTAATCTTCTACTGTGGCATCATGGTTATTTACTTTGTAGGAAATGATAGGGAACGAATCATTTAGGAGTGTATGTGCTAAATCATCTTTCTTTCCAAAATAAAGTTTTTCTACCACCACCTATTATAATGTGAATGTGTTCTTGGACTATATTCCGTAAGTTTCTGATATATTCAGTTCCCAATTACGTACAAATGCTTTGGTGTTTATGTGTTCCAAGAATGTTCGATCTTGTATTTCTCTATAATCTCATGTGTCCAGTGTCTCCTGCTCATTGCGAAATCTCCATAGCCATTTCAGGAGGAGAATGTCGTGTGCCCTTAGATTATTGACTTCCAAACCTCCTTCCTTCTTACTGGCACTGTTTCCCACATATCCTAAATGAAAGACTTTTTTAGTTGTTTCCTCGGCATAAAAGATTCCTATTTAATTTATTGTTTCTTTTATGCATCTTGTTTGGTATTGAAATAGAGACACAGTATAAGTAGGGAGTGCATCCAAAACAAGATTGATTAGAAACTTTCTTCCCAATGACAAGTACATTTGCTGGTCTCTTTCAAACTTTTCAGTCATTCCTTCCAAGTATTCTTTGTGATTAACATCCAAAGATATACCTAACTATTTAGTTGGTAATCATCCCACATTGCCAACTGTTGAATGTTGGAAACCTTGTCACAGTAAAATATGTTTCTTACTGTTGTAGTTTATGTGTACACCTGGTACTTATTGCTTCAAAGAGAAATAGAAAAACAATAATTGTCTTCAGATATAGTATTTGTTCGCCGTTTGTGTTGTACATAATGAGAGTTCCATATGCATAAAGCAAATGAGATCATCAATGCTCCCTGTGCTCTGACTTCTGCATGGAAGCCCGTTTCCTAACCCAGCCGTGCAGCCTTATTAATCATTATACTAGACATTCCTTGATTAAAGAATAAACAAGAGAGATAAAAGGTCACTTTGCCTTATACCCATATGAGCAGAGAAAATTCCAATCACTGTCCTATTTATCAAGATAGATCCTTATACCGTGCATAATGAAGGTGCAAACTGAAAAAGGCTAATTTATGTGGGTTTTAGTTCTAGATGTCTTGTAGTAGCTTGCCAGAATGTCTTCTAAATCCTGCATTTTGTTTTCTTTTATCAAATCAATAGCTTGTTTGCCTTGTGTTCTCAAATACAAAATGCCAATGTGTATTTTATGCTTTATTGATAGATCTTTCTCATTATTATAGATATCAGATGTTCTCTGCGAGGCTGGGAAGCCTACCGGTGTGCAGTCAGTTTGTCTATATGGCGGAGTTGATAAGCACCATCAAAAAGCTTCTCTTAGATCTGGTGTGGTAAGTTTGTTTTGGTTACTCATTTTGAATTTATTATTGAGATGAGTCTTGAATGATGATCTTTTCAGTATCATATAATTAAATATCTAAGTCGATTTAAGGTCTTCTGGTTGCTTTCTTGGACTTTTTAGTAGATGTTCCACATGCTTCACACTTGTCATACTTTAAGTTAGATTTTCTTGTTGGTACCTCAGAATCAGATCATATCCTCTGCTTGCAGGATATTGTTATTGGAACCCCAGGTCGTTTGCAAGATATGATGGAAATGGGAGCTTGCAATTTAAAAGAGGTTTCTTTTGTGGTGAGTGCTTTTGTGCCCTTCATTTATGTTTGGACATTTAGGATCCTTGATGAGGTCTGAGGAAGCATGATGTCATGAAAGTTTGTTTGGTCAATTAGTTTAGTTAGTTTGGATGCTTATGTTCTTTCTTTGTGGTCATCTAATCTGTGCAAGTACTTTTTCAATTTTATTTTATTATTAGGATTTAATAGTAATATTTCCCCTTTTCAGTGTTTTTTTGTAATATTTTTTCAAGTTGTTGAATATGAATTTTGTGAGGGATGCTAATGTAGGTCTTGTTTGAAATACAAGCGGAAATATGCTCGAGAATCATTTTTTGTTAGCATCTATGTACTATCACTTGACTGGTTGTGGACTTTATCCTTCGGGTTACTGAAATGTTTTGGTGGTTGATGCTAGAAGTTTCACAGATGTACATATTTGTTTAGCTTAGCTGTTGTAGAAGTTACAAATGATATGCTTCTCATGGCGCAAAGCTTAGCCATTCTTATTCTGGATTGTCATAAACTACACCAATTTCCTTTATTTTTAGCTTATTCAGAGACAAAGTGGCACTTGATAAGAGCCTTTAAATTAGCTTCATGTAATAAATCTTCCGAGTTACCATTAGTGAGTGATTATTGTAATGTGACAGAAGCGAACAGAGATTGTATTATCCTTTAATTTTAGTAATGCGATCAGAAATTAAGGAATATTACTGTTTCTATTTCTCTGAATTTCCCTAACATGATCACAAGATAACTTCTTAAATATGATTTAATTTTTTCCCCTCTTGTATAAATGGAGTATAAGTCAACTGTCATGCTCCTTTAACTTTGGCTGATGTTGCTAATATTGCTATAGGTGCTAGATGAAGCTGACCGCATGCTCGATTTAGGTTTTGAACCAGCAGTTCGTGCCATATTGAGCCAAACATGCTCTGGTATGAATATCGCTCTCTACATTTGATTCCATCCCTTGAATTCTTAGAGCTGGAGTTCTGATGGACATCTCATTACATAAATTTAGCCTGTTGTAATATCTTTTTCTTTTCCTTTTAAATGAAATGTTTGCATGTGGATGCCTTTCACAGCTTATTGTATCTGCTCCAAGTACCTTTTTTCCCAGTCGAAATATATATGCCCCAATGAGTCAATTTGTGGTTTCATTTTCGATCCTTTTTGTAAATGAAGTACAGCCATATGTTAAAAGTTTATTTTTTGGTTTCATTTTTGCAGTATGTATGTAAGACCAAAAAGTTTTTTTTTTGAAAATTTGAATCTTGTAATCATTTTAAGCCTTGTATTTTTTTTTGATTCATATCGTCGCCCTCCCATGTGACATGGTAGGCCTTTGCTCCTCATTTTTTGCACTGCTGATGTAGCTAGATGAAGCTTAAATTTTGTGAAACATGCTTTTTTCCTGTTCACCATTTAAGTCCCATCAAATTGTGCAGTTCGGCAGATGGTTATGTTCAGTGCTACATGGCCTCAGGCTGTTCATCAATTAGCTCAAGAATTCATGGATCCCAATCCAATCAAGGTCTTTGTTACCATTCAGAATATGTTCTCAAATTCATTGTGGTTCCTTTCCTGGCTTAAAACTGAAGTCTATTCAGGTAGTTGTAGGTTCTGAAGATTTGGCTGCCAACCATGATGTCATGCAAATTGTTGAGGTAAACTCTGTCATAGAAATTCCAAACTCATATGCAGTTTTTTCCGGCTCTTTCATATGATCAGCATGTTGTTGCCTTCCTTCCTAGCTAATCGACCAAAAGAGAGCCAAAAACTAAATTAAAAGAGAAAATATGAGAAGACTTGCAAGTTCATCTCCATCCTTCCTACTGAATTGTCTGTCCACTTCCTTCTACATTATAGGTCTTGGAAGATCGAGCACGTGATGAGCGTTTACAATGCTTGCTGGAAAAATACCACAAGTCTAGAAGGTATCTCTATAGAAATCACTACTGACACATTTCTGATCTCATTTCCAGCTCTCAAACCTGTATTTGTCGTCTCTTGCTGACATTGATAAAGCCCACTATATGTAGTATATGAATAATGATATTCATGTATTAAGTCTTCACGTGTGGTTTTAATATCCTGATTACCTCCATGTACAAAAATAGGATTTTTTAAACCCTCTTTATGATGGATGCTTACAAAGAGGTTGCCAATTTTGAACAGGAATAGAGTGTTGGTTTTTGTTTTATACAAGAAGGAAGCATCTCGTGTTGAAATGATGCTACAGAAAAGGTAATTCTATTGACTCTCCTATGCCTAGCTTCCAATTACTTGCCGATAATACATGTCCAAACTAATCTGACCCTAGCAACATTGGTATATGAAGTATGCACCATGCTCATTGTATTGTGTATCATATCTGGTTTACATTATGTTGGAATCTTTGATGTGTGTCTTTGCCTCAGGGGTTGGAAAGTTGTGTCCATTAGTGGTGACAAGCAACAACATGCTCGTACGAAGGCACTATCACTCTTCAAGGACGGAAGTTGTCCTCTAATGGTACACTGTTCTCCTATTGTTGTCCTTGTTTTCTCTTCCGGTGATGTTTATTTGATAGGCAGATAACTGCTGGGATAGAACTTCAAGAGGATTAAAACCATATACGGCCAACTAATCGAGTTTATAAGAACCATAGTAAATGTGCTTTAAGTAAAGAAGAACTAAAGATGTGTTTGATACCTAAAACCACTGATACAAATTCTTTTGCAAGGTAGGAAGCAAAATTGCTGTATTTTTGGTTTTCTTTTATAATCCTAATTTACATCATTTTACTCCCTCTTTAGTTCTTCACTTCTCATGGTAGGTCTGCTCCAATCATTGCTATACAAGTTTTTTCTAACATCTTGGTTAGCTCGCTTGTTCTCTTCATTATCCCTTGATGCTTTGAAATATTTAATTGTGAATCTAACATTTGATATTTGATCTATCGTTCTATTTATCTCTGTGATTGTTTGAGGTATGATGGTATTCCACTGTTGGCAACATATTTTGCAAGTCTCACCATGGGTCGTTGATAATATCAGCCGCTGCATTTAGAGTCATAGTTCAGATACAGATGGCCACTTTACTACCAGAATTTTCATCTAGTTGAATAACTGCCTCATCTTTTGGACAATTTCTTTCTCATGAAACTGTTTTTGTTTGTCTGATTTTTTGCCTTTTGGTTGATTGATTGATGACCTTTTGATATTGCAATTGCTTCACAGTAGTTTGACTTACTAGCTATGATTCCCTGGCTGAATCTTGGAGTCCTGGTTTCTAGCTAATCTTCTTCTGTCTAAGGATAATAGGATGTTTAATTTTTCCCTCATCAAAAGGTCTTTCCATATTTTGCTCCTTCCTCATTCCTGCAAGATCGATTTCCCATACTATCAGGGACTTTTAGTTGTGTTGCTCTGGTGCTGGCTAGGAATTGTGTTGTGACTTCCAGTTGAATTTGGATCTACTCTTCATAAATGATCTTGCTATGGTTGCTCGATTTTCTTTTGTGTGTGTTGAAGCATGCTAAAGCCTCATTAACATAATTGTTTATGCTTCTGCAGATAGCTACTGATGTAGCTGCTCGAGGGCTGGATATACCTGATGTTGAAGTTGTGATAAATTATAGTTTCCCTTTGACAACAGAGGATTATGTTCATAGGATTGGAAGAACCGGAAGGGCTGGTAAAAAAGGTGTAGCTCATACATTCTTCACTAAAGATAACAAGGTAAGTTTGGCTGATCCTTATAATAGAGATCTCACTTTATCTTTTTGTACTATTGTCTCAGTTCTCTGCTAGTTTGATTCTTACGTTGTGCGTGTACATCACAGGGACTTTCTGGGGAGTTGATAAATGTCCTCAGAGAAGCTGGACAGACTGTTCCAGCTGCCCTTCTTAATTTTGGAACCCATGTAAAGAAGAAGGTAGGCTTTTCGTTTGCATATTGCGAGTATGTCACCTTTTACCTAATGGCACCATTAATGATGTGCTTGTGGGTAGCCAAGCATGCCATCAGAAGGGAGTGTGCAGGCTTAGTTGCTAGCAATACATGCTCATAGAGTTTTAGGCATGTTCATAGGGACACTGGTGTGGGGCCGAGCTGTAGAGGCTCAAGTTGTAGCTTGCTTCCCGCCACTGACACCCTTTTAGGATTGGATGGCCATGGCCTAGGAGGACTTTGAGCAAGGTTGTCTTCTTCAAGAGCATATATAGAGATGATGCAAACTTCAGACACAGAGTATGTTATTGCTATAGGGCAGTTATTGGAAAGTACTCGGATCTTCTTCCATAGGTTATGAAGACTTCAGATAACAAAGTTTACATGTTCTAGTAGTGATAATGAAATAGCCTTTTTTTTTTTGGTTACACGGACTTAGGGTGTGTGTAGTTGATGCTGAAGGTGCTTCAAATCCTTTGATGTGACAAGGGCTCTTCATCAGTATGCTTCTTTATAATTTGAAATGCCAGTATATTAGTTTCCTAGATTTCATTATCTCATTTTGGAAAAAAAAATTGATGTGCCTCATGCAACTGACATTAGTTGTATGAGGTTCCTTTTTGTGAGATAAAAAAGTGGACCCAGAATTGTGAGCCCACAAGTGTAAGATTCACTTTTTTTTGTCTTACAAAAAGGAGCCTCACACGAATACCACACTAATTATTTCCTCCCAAGATACACTACTTTGATGATGGGTAATTCTAGAACAAAATACACTGTTAACGCTGTCCACAAAATACACTACTTTGATGATGGGGTCCTATACAGGTATTAGGTAATTCTGCCTCCCAGGCCGGAGGATTTGAATCTTGGTCCCATAGATTGAGAGAAACTTCTTCAGAGGATGGATTTATGTTGGGAGATGTGCCATAGCCCTAAGAAACGTTTGACGCTTCTTCAGATTAAGCCAAGAAAGAGGATGAGCTTTCATGAGTGGAGGTTTTGTATCTGAGAACCAAATAGGAAACTAATTAAATGAAATTTGTTTCCAAGGAGTGGAAGGGCGATAGCAGTGTATTTTGTTCTAGATGAACTTGAGAATCCTTAGATCAGCTTTTTCCGATATTTTGACTGGGGAGCTGAACACAAGGATTTGCCTAGTTCTTGATAAGCTAGTAACTGCATTTTGTTACTTGCTGTGCTCTGGTTGCAAGTATAATTGACTAAGAAAAGAAGAATCATTGTGACTTGGCCCAAATTAAGAAAAAGAATCATGATGTGTTGTGTTTTTGGGTAGGGAGCCAGGATCTTACGTTATTATTAGTTGCTCGTGCAAAATCCTAACATAGACCTATGGATAGGGGTGTCAAATAGACGGGTTGGACTGAATTTGGTTGGGTCAAAATGAGCTGTTAATAAATGTGATCCACCCAAGATTTTACATGGGCTGAAATGAGTTGGGCAGTAATGGACTAACATACGGATCATAAACCATCCTCATTGACCCATACAGAAGTAATTTGGGCTGAAAATGAGTTAAGCAGAAATGGGCTTTAACAAAATGGATTAACAAATGGGTCTTGACCAATTCTTACTAAGTTCTCATCTATTTTTGGAAAAGATAATTTGTTTAAATACCTAATAAATTGTCTTTATTATGACTGGTATGTTAATCTGTGACATACCAAACAAAAATGTTCTTTTTTTAAAAAAAAAATCATTTTGACAAGATTCCTCATTGGTCAATTAACACCAACATATCAGCCCAATTTTTAGACGGACTGAGTTGGGTAGGTCAAAATTGTATGAGTTAGTAATTGGGCCACTAAAAAATGTTGAGTTAATTGAGGAGTTCTGTTTACTTGGCGTAATTTTGCTACCCCTACTGGCTTTTGATGATTACAATATCAATAGAGAAAATGATGAAGCAACAACATATTATTACAAGTCGTACTTTGTGATCGCCTATTTCTTGCTGGCATAATTTTTTTGATTGGAAGGTGATGAATAAATAGATAGATACACACGTCTTTCCGGTAGTGATTGTCAACTGAATCTAGTTTCCCCATCCTTTCCATTACTATAACATTGCTATTTTTCTATGCTCTTTGTTACATTGTTGAGTTGCTCTTTACAGGAGTCCAAGCTCTATGGTGCTCATTTTAGAGAAATTGATGCAAATGCTCCAAAGGCTACCAAGATAAAATTTGGCAATTCTGATGATGAAGATTGAGAAAACCAGTATCAATGTTGCCAATTTGTCAGAGTTGTAGCAGCACAACTCCTTTGAATTGGTTCCAAGCTTCATTCTGACACACGATAGAATCATTTGGTGGGATGCATAGAGAAGTGGATATCGTGTGAAGAATGCAAGAAATGTCTCACAGCTGTCCGTTTGCTCATGTCCGTCTACAGATGCCTAGATTTATTGCGCGGCAATGTCATAATATAATAGTGTTTTGGAATCTTAATATTCTTTTATGTAATTCATTTCATTCCTAGGATGTGAATGTAACTCTTAAAAGTGTAATGCTGACTGATTGTCAATTTTTCCTCTTTGTGATGGAGATTGGATTCCGTGCTTATAAGTATAATATTTTAGATGTCATGTCATTTGGAGAAAATGTCCGGATAATTAATTACCTTCTGTTTCACTCAAAAGACTAGCTGGAGAAGTAAAGGCCCAACATGTTTTGATGCACGTTCCAGATTTAGGATAGTGCTCAAACTAATGACTTGTACATTAGCCAATGTCATCAAAGGCAATATTTAGTTACTATTGACACTTAATTGCAGATTCACTCTTTCATCTGTGCAATGGATTGAGCTTTGCAAACATGAGAAATTTAGGTATAGCATATAGAAACACTCGCGGGATAAAATGCGCAATCTGTTAACCACCAGGTCTTTTCATAGTCTCTACAGCAGAAAAAATTGCATCCTGCAAGATCTCCTTTCAAACAAAAAGAAACCTCCTCCCTACGACAGTTGGATATGACTCATGGAAAAACTGCTCCATCTCCGACGAAGCTTGTGCATTATATATTTAATGTGATTGTTAACATTATTCTTCAGCCACTGACAAAAATACATTAAAAATATATACAGGAAAAAAAAAAACGATTCGCCTTGTACATCAGGGTGATAAGAAATGCAGCCTTTGCTGAAAACCTATTCAAAGGAATCTCAGCACAGTAGCTCCAACATTGCTCCATGCTCATTCCTGTCAAATATCATAACTCCATAGCTGCATGGGCATTCTCTTCAGGCATGCATGCATTTCTCGGAACAATGAAGTTTTCATGCTTCTTTCATTGGTTGCCACCTCCAAGAAACGTGAAGACTCTTCTTCTCAACACCTGAGCTAAATCTATGATTTCGGATTCCCTAATCTGCCGAGTCATGCTAACATCCTGCCAAAAGAACGTGCGCTTACTGGATAATCTGCTTGTTACATCAACAGTCATAGTGGCCTTCTCTCGAGTGTTTGTCAATGCCCGCAGAGCATGGCTGGAGTACTTGGGATGTGAAACTAGTCTATTCAAGAGGATGAGTACCTCTCGAATCAGCAACGTCCTGGCAAATAGAACAAATAGAAAAGATTGAGAAAATAAAATTTCAATACAATTAAAATGAAAAATTACTTGGAAAATGCAAAGGACTTTTCAGAAGGAAAAAAACAGCCAATAATGAAACACTCCACGAATCAAGGAGGACCCACACATAAGGTGGTGAACAAATAGGTTATCAAACTAAAAAGTACAAAAGAAAGGCATCGCAATGTCCAATTCTAGACAATAATTGTACTTTTACTGCATGGAAACTCAAACAAACTAATTCCATTTCATCCATATGTTTGGAAGACTAAAATACACCTCGAACACATTCAATAGCCCAAAGATACCTCTCTTTGAATACTTCAGGCTGCTGAGCAGTGTCCGATTCTTCTAGATCCATATCACATACCAAGCTTTGCAAAATAATTGCAAGGAAATCCTTTCCTTTTGGAAGCCCATAATTTAATAGAATTTCAACACCACATTTTCCGGATGATGCTAAGAAAGCTAGCAAAATAATAGTGTGCCTCCGAAGCTGTAGTTCCTGAATAATTAGAGAATCAAGGGTAACAAACAGCAGGAAGGGGTCAATTCCATTCTTGGCAAATTCAAGACAAAATCCATGTTAAATGCGATAGCAATAATTCAGAGGAGTTTGGAGAGAAACTGAAAATACAAAATGAGGAAAGATGAGAGATATGATAATTGAAGTTAAATACTACGCTTACCTGGGCATTATTTCCGGTGCAGGTGATACACTCTGCTAAACCCTCAAAGATCACGCTAATTACAGAAAAAGTTGAACTTTTATTGGAATTGGTGTCAATCATGCCACTGCCATCTCCATCCATGAAACAGCTGCAGAATGAGGCCATTACTCTTGGACCTTTATTGAATAGTATAGTCAGGTAAACCATTACACAAAGCAAAAACAAACTGATAGTGATTCGGAGATGGATTTTTTCCTCAGAAATAACCTTTACATCTTCAGAGTATATCTTACAATTAGCAGCAATTTACCACAACTACCGCTAGCATGCCTTACTTTAATGGGGGGGTAGCGTTTCTAAGTGAAGGCAAGCACAACTATACATGTAATATCCAACCCGTAAAACACAGTAAAATTTAATGAAGTATTCTTCCTTCATAACAAACTTGGAGAAGGTACATCAATCTTTAACTTGGATCAGAAAGGATAAATTGGCTTATTCTCCATAAGAGAGTATAGACACTGTCGGAAGAACAAATGATATAAATATCAAAACATGGTAGTCCAAGTAGTACATACTGAACAATGAGGTGCAGTAAGCTGGTTCAAGAACAAACTTCCAGGAGCCAGATAACATCAGGTTGATAAATGAACATGTTCCCAACACGTGACCGAACATATATGTGTACTTACAATTCAGTAACATATGAAGAAGATGCACAGTTTTCCTCTTTACATACAAGCTGGCTCCCTTCTTCAATAATTTTACAATACTTTGGAATAGTATATCTGTTCCATACCTATATAAAAGAGGAAATAGCATAAGCATATCACAGAGCTCTAAAAATATTCGTAACTAAAAAGAGAAGGATATGAACTTACTTGTCCCTCTCCAAGTAGGCATTACTTCTTGCAACAATTAGATTCATGACGGAAACTGCTTCAAGTCTTACATGTTCTACGTCATGAATCATGACAATTTCGCACAATAATTCAAACAGAGGAACGTAGTTGAAACAAGATGATATCAAACAGCTAGATTCATAATTGATGAATCCTATTCTGGTGCAAGTTTCAAGAGTATTCAATCTCCCGCCATCAGCAAGATCTTCATCAAATATTTTCTCAGCAAGGACATGAGGCAGTCCTCTATTTCCAGGATATCCATATTCATACTGTTCTGAAGCATTATTCCCACAAACAGCTCCGTCAACCACAATATTGTCCCTGATAGAGTACACTGGGAAGATCAAATCAAAGCACTTAAGGAAATCTCTGGATCAGATGATAGGGACAATCTTTTCTCCTTTTTCCTTTCCTTAATTTATTTGTCTTAGCCTTTTGAGGTTATGGAAGCATGGGTTTGACCCCAATAAGGAAATAGATAACTAGCACTAGCAAGAGAATAACAAAACACCCGAAGATTGTCTTGAAATGTGAAGAATCAGAAGACTGGAGAGACTAGTTAACATGATAATCAGTAGGTTCTAACTCTTGTTTTTGTATTTTTCACTTGAGCTTCCTTATGAATCCAGACAAATGCAAGCTTCTTACACGAACGGAATGGTTAAACACTTCAATCAAATTGTTCTTCAGCATTGATGTTAAAAGAATCCACGAAATAGCTCAGAAACAGAACAGAGAAAGAAGAGCATGCATTTGAGCAAGTAATATATACCTTTTACCAAATTTTCTTTCCATATTGGAAGTGAACCTCAAAACCTCTTGCAGTATATGCAAAGACCTATGAATAATAGAAACCTGTATGGAATGAATAGTGTTATCAAGCTAGTGACAAGAAACTTCTATGGATTGATATCAAAATGAGGCCTTCATGAATTTCCTTTAAATTCAACATACAGCAATCATTCAAAAGATTATATAGCCAACCCCAACTCGATTGGAATAGAGGCATAGTTGTTGTTATCATTTATAGGAATTACTTCTATTAAGGAAAAGCCTTAGTACTTAATTAATTTCTGTAAAGGTAATATATGGAAAACCTTACTAATTGATGCATACTTAAATTTATATATTTCCTTTATTCTTAGGACCTTTTTTGTTTGCATAGTTTTCTGCTCCTTGGCCAATCAGCTACCTCCCATCCTACTCTGATTTCCATGGTACTCTCTTGGTCTTGGCACAGGTCACTTGTTATGTGGAAGTTTAGGGAAGGAATTGAACCTCAATTCTGGATTATCAAGTTAAAACTTATTTATGGAAGGCAGGGTAAGGATCTTCATGGTGTGTGGGATCTCACTAGTTGTAACACCTTGCAAAATTTCACACTAATGATACCATTCATTAGTCGTAAGTGTATCAGCTTAGACCTGGTGATGTCCTACTTGATCGTGTGTGTTAAGTTCCATTCCCAAGTGTAAGAAGTGTATCCGATGTGGTTTAGGTCACAAGAGATCTCTAGCACTTAGGCGAGTTCCAAGCCTTCCTATCAAATAAGTTTTTCCATGAGATCATGAAGGGTCCACTTTGAACAATCATATCTCTTAAAATATTAAGAGTTATATGGCTTGTAACCTGCCAAACTAAGGTCTACAAGTCTTCTTTCCAATGTCACTGACCGTTCGTCAATCCGAGTCCAAAGTAAAAAGTTATGATTATTTAACAAAAGACGCTCCAATCTGTCAATGAGTGACGGCTAGTGTGACACTCAAGTGATGGCCTATCAGAATGGGCCATCACAACTGACCAGTAGGCTTGATTTTTGGGCACTAATGATGGTTTGAGTGACAGCCTGTCACCCAGACGACGTCAGGAGGCCAAATTTTGCCAATTTTGGATTTTTATGAGGGTAATTTTGTCCTAGAACCTTTGGGGAGTTATCTAAATGACCTCAAAACGTCTTGAAGGGACGGGGTGTAGACAATCAGTTTTCATCATTAAAACCCTCTCATTCTCCCCCAAATTTTAGGCGCTTTAGATTCTTCAAGAAAACCTAGGGTTCATCATCTCCAAGATTTGAGTTCAAGGATTCTATCCTTCCAGATATGTGGCATTTCATCAATGGGTATCCTTTCACCCATTGAGTCCGCAGAAAAATTTATTCTTCAGTTAATTAAACTCTCCAAAGCCTAGGTTCTAATGAAAAGCACGAATTAAATCCATGAATACATATTTTACCTAAAAATCAGTATTTTTATATAATTATTTTTGTGATCCCTCAAAATGGATAAAATTCATGTCTTTGAACCTGTGGTTGGTTAAATTGCATGCTTTATTCGGGATGATAGAATTCTTCATGATCAGTTGTACCTTCATCTTTCAGTTCCACATGTATATGATGCTTTCTAGATAAAGTATTTATTGTTTCAGTCTCAAATTTCAGTATTATTGAGCTATCCAGTATCGTTAGCATTATATAATTTACTAGTGTAATTCCCGAGCAGACATGGGGAAGAAGGTTCACCTGTTTATTAGAATGAAGACCTGTAGAAGCAATTCCTAAGTCCTAGAACTATGTGCCCTTGTGAGTTTTACGAATCACTCCTCAGACCAGGACTGACACCTTAGTCTTTTTGAACATCAACTTAGTGACTCTGTTCGTACCCTGCAAAGTACAGAGCGCCCTCCCAGCTGAGGTACAGGTTGTACTCCGTTAGCTCAGACGGAGTATATCGATTGTATCGCCTACAATTCAATCTCTAATTATTGCATTGACTTTAATTTGGTTATGTCAGTTTAGTACTTATCACTTATCAGCTGCATGTTGATTTACTTGGTCATTGTATCATTTCAAGCATTTCAGTTCTATAATCAGTTTAGCATCTCAGATTTTATCATGTTCAGTATACTAACATTGCAATGCATGTCTCACATACTCAGATTATTCAAAGTATTGAACACATATTCTCTTGCACTATATTGTTTATAATATAGATTTAGACGCTCAGTAGCTTGCGGTTAATACGATTCCATCTGATCTCAGCAACAGAGTTAGGTGAGGCTTTATCTTTCGAGGACAAGAACTATAGTTATTTTTTAGTTTAGTCTTCCAATTTCAAACAGTTAAGAGTTAGCTGAGAGCTTGTCCCTGTAACTCATCTTAGTATAGGCTTTCAGACAGTCAGACAATAGTTTTAGCTATATGATTTGTTCAAACGAATCCTATTTCGACTATTCAGTTGTTTTGGATTTACTCAATATTAGCTTGTACTCATAAATCTTTCCATTGTTATACAGATATGCAAGACCATGGGTTAGCTTGGGGTCACTAGCTCTAAGCAGAGTGTTACAACTAAGCGTTAGTCTTAGGTCATGACATTAGTGAATCAAAAATTGGATTTACAATGGATCTCACTCAAATTGCCCTATCGATCCTCCTATGGGCATAGGACTGGAACGTATGTTGAGGTTCATCCTCAATCAAGAGCTACTTGAAGGCTGGATAGATTTCACACACCTAGTAGCTAAGGATCACATTACGTACTATTAAGATTTTCAGAAATATTCACGGAACTTTCAAAATTAAACGAAGATTTTTCACTTTTTAAGTGCATTGCAATTGTGTATCAATAAAAATTATTTTCAAAACCATTGCTAGAACTGTCGGCCTTCAATTTGATAATTCCTAAATCCAAAGTTCATGACAGTACTTAGATACCAGCTTTCCCAACTTTCTCCTTTTCTTTTCATGAATAAGAGATGGATACAGCTTTGCAGGACTGGGGCACAAAGGCTATGCTCAAACCCATATTTACCATTCAAAAAGGTATATCCTTGCCCTTATTACAAAAGTCTGCACTATTAATCTGGACATTTTATAAGATATATGGATAGTGCCATTAAAAAGTTTACGTGTTTAGAAATGTAAATTCCACCTTAACAAGTAAAGCAAAAGGAAAAATGATAAGTATCTAAGCTTACAATCGCACATTTTTAAGTCTGCAAAGACCAACCAATGCTTCTAACAAATCTTCGAATCTCACCATTTCATCATTAATCTACAAGATACAAGACCACAAATTATGAGAGTTCAACCCTACTGAGTCTTAAGACAAAATAAGGTAAATAAGCTATCCACAGTACTACAACAACATACCTAGTGAAATGCCACAAGTGGAAATAAGCTATGCACAGTATTTGCAAAACAAAGTAACGTGGTGCAGATCAAGTGGAGGAAAAGTCCTTTTTAATGAAGTAAAGGTAGTAGGAAAAGCCTTTAGATATCTCCTTTTATTGGCACTTTAAATGTTAATTGGCACTCTTTCCATTTTTTCCACATCATAAAAGGAATTTATAAGAAGTTATACTGCAAGATTCCAGTAAAGAAAACTAAAATAATTTAAACAAAAAAGAAAGAACAAAATTGATATAAGACAAACTTGTTTGCTAATCAAGTTACTGTTTAACGAATAATATGAACTTGTTCATTAATCTTTGCAAATCATTTTTAACAAAAAAATATGAACTTGTTCGTTAATCTTTGGAACTCAAATATGTTAAACTAGTGAATTCAAAACTAATCAAAGTGCCACTTAAAGTGCAATATGGAAGGGTAAATAATTTGAATTGTCTCTAAAACCAACTTGGTATATATGACTTGACAATCATCCAGGTCAAATTTGCAATGTAAACATGTGATCTCATTTAGTCATTTATACTTCTGCTTTGATGTATTAGAGAAACACTTCATAGAAAGCATTCTTAATAATGATAAGCATGTCAGACCTTCAAAAGTAATGAGAAGGTTTATGTTATTATGTTAGAATATTTATTTATGATCTTAGGATAATGTACTATCTAGTTCATTATAAAAATACTAATTTTGTACTAAAGTTATGGGCATTTATAAGTCATGTTTCATGTTTTTCAAAAATAAAAGGTGAAATGTCTTTCCAAAAATATGGCCAAAAACATCTTGATACTTCAATCCAAACTTCACCCAAATCTGGTTTAATAAAAATATTTGGGAATCTATGGCCAGATGCTAGCTTAAGACAACAATTGTTTTGGTCAGCTACTAATGTTTGTATTATTGTAGGATGTCTACATGTGCGGCTCTTCCCCCAACCCTGCTAACACGGGAGACTTTGTGTACTGGGTTGCACCCTTTTTTTAAGAGAGCAACTGCCTTTAATTTAAATGCATGAGTAAAGCAAGTGTCAAGCAAAATATGAAGTCAAGAGTTCAAGCAAATGAAAATAGGAAAATCTCAAATTCCAGTCATTTAACTAGAGATGAGAAAATTAAATCCAACCCGCTCAACCCGCCCTACCAGTTGAAGTTAGGGCAAGTTAATAACCCGCTCATTTATTAGTTCAACCCATCTCAACCCAACCCACTTAAAATTGGGTTCATATGCAATCCGAATTGACTCGAGAGAGATCTTGTCAAAATATTCTTTAAATACTTCTTTTTTTATTTTGATATATTTTATATAGTTAGAATAAAGAAAAATATAATTTAATTAAGCACTAAAATATTGAAAAAGAATAAATAAAATAAGTAAAACTTAGTAAGTTAGGTCTTGACCTGGTCTATAACCATTACTCAACCCGTTTTGACCCAAACAATTTTGGGTTGGGTTGGGTCGGGTCTTGACCCGTTTGTTGGCTTGACCCATTATAACCCGTTCAAAATTAAACCAACCCACCCAATTTCCATCCCTACGCTTAAATTCCTTTTTCGTGGTTGAGTTAAGGGTAAATAGTGAATGAGAAACAAATATAAGGAATACCGATTCAAATAGAAGAACAATTCGAGACATTGAAAGAGATCTATCATCTGGTTAATGATTGTTAGTATGCACATCTAGAAAACAAGAACCTGAAGGTGAATTGCAGTCAAAAGTGAAAAAAGATATCACCCAATGGATATACCTTTGTCAATATAGAGAAAAGATGAGACACTTCTGCACTCTCACCAGAATGAGTATTCTGCAGATTATCCTTCAAAGAAATCATTGAATCCATACTTGTCCTTAAGGGCAAACTCGTGTTCAGGTATCCAGAAAGGACACGGAAATCAACTTCACATGTTGCGTACAACTTCGAAATGAGAAGCCTCCCTAATCTTTGGCCACTGGACGAGCTCCATGCATCCAACAACTTGTTTCTACGGCAAAAAGTATCAGATAAACTTCTTTCAGCTGATAAACTGATAGACTCATCAGGTCTTTCAGTCTGGACCCCGATGTCCTTAGAGGATACTGTACCTATGATTCAGCATGCAAGCAAGAATGTTGAGCAGATTAGGAAAGAACTCACTTTCAGGAACCATTACATATAATTGATTTTATTTCCACATCCCAGTTTGAACTAACCGTTTTTTGTGCTAGAGCCAATATGCTCATTCATAGAGCATGTGTTTTGGAATTCTAGGGATTTTGTTTGGTCTCCTTGAATGTTGATACCCAAATCTGCATTACTGTAAACACAGAGGAGACCTAATTTCAACATGAGATTAACCTCATATGCAGTGCAAGCAAATCATGACAGTTGAAACCTAATCATTATCATTCCAGAATAACAAAGATGTGCAAAAGTCAAATTAAATGGATAAGGAAATTAGCAATAAAAAAGCATATTAGCAAAGATAAGAATTTCCCCCATGTTACGACACCTTCAACTTTTTTGGTTGAGTTACAACACATTGCAAGAAGCAACCTTCACCAAGATTCTTCTATTTCCCTATTAGTGTCCAACTGAGAAGTTTAAACTTTCACCAAAAACATGAGAAAGAACATGATGTTGCATCACAAAGTTCCTCCCTAAACTCAATATTTTTTTTTTTGGAAATTGGTAAAAATTGTATTCATCTGCATTAAGGGTAGGGTATGTTGGTCACCTCCAAAAAATAGCAACTATAAGCTTCCTATCAAATCTACAATCGTGATCTACATCTTCTATACAAAGTTGTTTACACCAAAAAGTAAAAGTACAATACAAATCCATTTTACTTTATGTATGGAATTGGACCTATCTTAGAACCTCCCACTTCTTCCTTCCATATTGACCACCATATACATGATGGTAAATCTCCACCATCTCCTTTGACTTTTACTTCCTCCCCTCCTAATCTAGCTACTCAAAAGATTTGATGTGTGCTCTAGCAGTATCTAGCTAGTGCTTGTAATGTTGAGGAAAAGGTTCCACAACAGAGTGGTGAACTTGCAATGTAAAAACAAATGCTTATTAGTTTCCCCTGTTATGATGCAAAGAAAACATCTGGGAACCAATAGCCTACCTTTCTTTTGTAAGACTTCTTGAATAAGACAAGCTCTCTTAATCACTAATCGAGTAAAACATTTCACTTTGGTAGGCGTGTGACACTCTTCCAGAAATACCTCCAAGGATATTGTGTTCCCCCATTCATCTCATGTAGACCACTCTTATGTGCACTTTTGACCGAAAAATCCCATCCTTGCTGTGTTTCCACAAGACACTGTCTGTAAATGTTGGGTTAATACAAATCCCACCTAATTTTCCCAGTAGAGCTGCCACTCTCTCTATTTCCCAATCATTAAGCATTCTCCTAAATGAGATGTCCCATCCCTGCTCTGCCCGACAATCACTCACTATATCTTCGGGAATCTCACAAATGAGGAACAAATATGGGAAAACTGAAAAGATCATTGAGAAAGGTTTGATCAACCCATCTGTCCTTCCAAAATTTTTTTTGTTTGCATTCCCCACCTTGAGATATAAATTTGCTTCCACCTGTGGCCAAAGATTTCTGATTGTTCTCCACGCAACCACACCAAAAGGTTCAGACACAGTTTCTGTACACCAGGGATCTAATTCACCATACTCTACCACTATTACCTCCTTCCGTAGAGATCTTTCCTCACCAGTGTATCTCCACAACCACTTCACCAATAAACTCTCATCATGCAACCTTAGATTTCTGATTCCCAAGCCACCTCTTTCTTTATTGAGAAGCAGAGTCTTCCAATTTACTAAACAATAACCTTTCCTTTCTTTATTTCCTTGCCATAGAAAGTTCCTCCTTAGTCTGTCAAGGTTCTTCACAACTTTTGCTAGGATTGGAAATAAAGACATCACATAGGTGGGAAAGGAATCTAAAACAGAATTTATTAAGATCAGTCTTCCACCTAAAGACAAATATTGAGCTTTCCACCTAGTTAATTTCCTTTTTAGTTTTTTCCAAAATGCCATCCAAGATATCCATTGCCTTGCGATTGCTACTCAAAGGCATGCCCAGGTAAGCTGTACGCATTTGATCAACCCTACATCCCAAAATACTTGCCAAATTTTGCATCTGCTGAACCTCATTAACAGGAAATAGACTGCCTTTTCCCCAATTTACTCTCAACCCTGATACAACTTCAAACAGAACCAGAATCACTATAATGTATCTAAGTTTTCCAGCTACTAGCTCACAAAAAATGAGAGTGTCATCTGCATATAGCAAATGACAAATTTCCCTCATCATGCTAATAAAATCTTCCATTACCAGAATGAAAAGGAAAGGAGCAAGTAGATCACCGGTGTTATTATGTCTTCCTTCAGAATACCCTAGAATGTCTGAACGAATACCATAGGGAAGCCATTTGGACCAGGCACGTTCTACATAGCACATTGGTTGAGGCATTCCATTATTTCTTCTTCCTCAAGACCTCTGAAGCCATATCTGTTCTTCCTCAGTAATCCTTGATGCATCAGAAAGTCTCAACTCAGGCCTCCAGTGCTCAGTCTCCAGGAGGGTCACCAATCTAGTACTACTCTCCCCCAAGCACGCATAGCTTCGAGTTCCGATGGCCTAAAGACACAATATATGCTTTGTTTCCCTCAAATTTCAAAAGGACCAGCACAATTGCAAAAGGTTTGGCACTTTGTCAACTAGAAGTAGAATGTACACATGAAAGCATGGTTTGTTACAAAGAAAAATCTTTGTACCAATTTTGATTCAAAAGAACCTTAGAGAATGAATTACTAACTCTGATAAATAAATTTGATATCTTTTCTTCCAAAATCTTCTCAAAGGAAATTCAAAACATTTTACATTCTATTCTTCAAGATTTATTGTGCCCCTAATGTGTATGTTTCCTTGTACTCTAGCTCTTAGCATCTTTCTTGTTGAATTAAAATTTGGAGATAATATGTAAATCTCCACCCTCTGAAATATATCCATGCATGCCACCCTTTGTCATGTACACGTCAATGTGGTAAAAAGATTGGAATAATGTCACAATGAAAAGAGCTTCTTTGGAGGACAAAAAGGGGAGGAAGAAATGCCAATGTTTCATTTTACGAAAATATAGAAGTTATTGGAAGTTTGAAACTAACTTCTGATATAGTTTGAATCCACCTCCATTTAGGTACTATCTCAATTGTGCAGATTAACTAGGTATGATCAAAGTGAAATAAGAACAACCAAAAAGATAACAATGAGACTAAAAGGCTAGAGTAATAACATTGTGAATGTACAGGCTAAGAACTTATAAGATTTTGAATGCAATTTTGACAGAGGGAAGAAAAGGAATCTTGTGCAGATTAGAGTTAATAAAAGATGTCTGGTTATGCTTGTCAGATCAGGTTATCTCTTTATTATGATATGTGGAACGCGCCTTAGTTAAGAATAATTGTGGTCAACTTTTATTATGCATAAAATATAGGTTTGCCCAAGAAGAAGAGCACCACAACCAAAGTTTCCTGCAACTGCCTGTCGAACACAAAATTCCACTAGGCACTTACAAATTCACAATCTTCGCAGGAGTAAACTTGAGTCTCTTCTCTTTTTTATCTCTTTCCTTTCTGAGCTTAATGCACTCTTGCTCCTGAAGAGATGCAAAAGATCACTATCTAATAGGAATTTTCATCAGAAATGTATTGAAGACAAATTAAGTCATAAAACCACTGCACTGAGTCTTCAGCATCTACTCAATGTCAATGTCATGCAAATAAGGATTATCCATCAAGGTGAACCAGTGAAAAGCATGCTAAGTTTCAAGTAAGATGAACCATACATAATCCAAATGGAACCAGCTAAACAAATACTACAACTCAATGTGAGGGCTTCAAATCAAAGAACTTCCTTCAATGAGATCATGCACTCAAGTTCTAGATTTTTGCATCGCGTGAATCTGTTCATTTATCTCCATAACATATACAAGCAACTGCAACTCAATTACTGATCAAAATCAACTCAAACAGCTACGTAGTGCCTCTAAAATCGTTTAGAGAACTTATAAAAGACTATTTCAATCCCGTAAGTCCAAAAATCAACTTCTATGATACATGTGGGGCTCAGTGGGTAGGGTATATGACGTACCAGACGATTCCGCTGCTCTAAGATTCTATCAAGCTCCCTCTGCAATCAAAATACATATAAAAAATTTAGAAGGAAAAAATGACTACTGAACCAATCCATTTCAAAGAACATTCTAGAATACAAGAATGGGCGGGCAAAAGTAGCAGTCCGGTGCCCAGCCAATTGGTCAGAGAATGAAAATACTTCATTTATTCTTATTAATATTATAATTACATACTAGCATTTTCTAACCTTCAAACTATCAATTTCTTCTCTGGCATTGTGGGACCCGCCAGCAGGAAGAGAGGAGCGGGCAGCGGCAGCGGAGAAATCATCGAAATTGGATGACTGATTGAAACTTTTAGGAACTTCAGGAACTCTCTGAGACAAATCCCGCGGAGGCGAATAGCTTACTCCGACGTAGGACGCCGCCGGATATGATTGCTGATGATGCAGCGGCGGCGGAGGAGGAGGTGGTGCAAGGGATTTCTGAGTGGCCATGGACAAGGCCTGCTCTTCAGCTTGGACAAGCTGGTCGACAAAATCTGCATCCCATTCATCGTCGAAACCCTCGTCCGCCATTGCTGCAAAGGTTTCTCTTTTTTTTTTTTCAGTTTATATTTTTCATCTGCCCGATTTCTCCATTTTCGCGCGCTTCGTCCTTTTTGTCAGGGTATTATTCGAAAAGAGACAGTAATTTAAGTGAGATGCTAAAATACTCCCAATATTTTTTGGCATGTCCTTTTTCTTTCCCAAATGTTTCTATGGTAGGCGTGAACGTTCGGTTCTTTGGTTTGATGTTGTTAAAGTTTCATTCGATTTTTTGGTATTCGATTTAAGAAAGTGTATGTCATACTCGGAATCAAACTAGATTGGTTCGTTTCGATTAATTTCAGTCTTTTTAAAACGTTTTTCGATTTACGGGTTGTTGACTTTACGTAATATAGGTCATATTGTTACAAGACTAAAAATTGAATGATGAACGCAATGAGTATAACATTATAAAATTATGATTTGCTACAAAAGGTGATAACCGCAAAATTCTATTCATTTGTATAAAGAATAGTTTCATTTAATCAAGTTTTATGAAGTATAAATAGTGCATCATGCACTAAGAAATTTAAATAATTAAGCAATGTGCATCGTGCACTATAAACATTTAAATAGTATACTCGAAATTCAAATATTGTGTTTGGTTAAAAATCATTGAGTCAAAAACTCAAAATTTAAAATTATATTAAGCATAAGTAACGTTATTTAAAATATTTTAAATTTATTTAATAAAACTTCGACTTTTTGGTGCACCGTGATTTCGTGATCCTTGCAATGAACACCGAATCGATGTGTTCGAAAAAAACAACAGACACCAAATCAAAATACCAAAGAATCGACCCCGAAAAATCGAATTAGTTTGGCCTGGTTTAATTTTCTAATTTTTTGATATTTTTGTACACCCTTGTTCTTATTGGGTTATATTTAAGAAAAACATTCAAAAATGTCCTTGGTAAATTAGAAAACATTCAAAAATATTCATTTATGGGATTGAATTTGTTTTTCCTTTCATTTATTGGGTCAAAAATGCCCTTAAAAAGTAAAATGAATTAAAAAGTTGAGTTTTAATTTATTCAAACTTGAAGGCTACAAAAAGTATTTTAATGATAAAAAAATATCATATTTATTAGTAAAATATATTAGGATCGAACGAAGTGCGGGCATGTTAAATAGTGTTTAATAGTTATAAACGTATTTTTAGATAGAAGGTGGGTAAATTTGAACTATTTCTAATAGTTAAGTGTATTTTTACCCAATAGGTGAAAGTAGGACATTTTTTAATCATTTCTCTATGTTAAAGGTATTTGTGATCCAGTAGATGAAAGAAGTACATTTCCGAACCATTTCTAATATGACAAGAGTATTTTTTAATTTTTTTTTCAATTATTTAACAATCTTTGTTTCTTTTATTAGTAAGTTCATATGGACTTAATCAAAATTATTATTAAATTTGGTATAATATTGGTAGTGATAAGGTCTAGGCCTTCCAAAAACATACCTCTCTATCTTTATTCCAGTAAAATCACTCTCTATATCTACCCTCTATAGACTCTACTTATGAAATTTCATTGAGTATATAATTATTATATATTCTTAATTAATACTGTAAAAAACAAAAAATAATATAATCTTTAAAAAATCAAATATAAAAACTGAAAAAACAAGATTTATATGAATTTTTTAATGCAATGATGATGATTGCACCAATTTAACCATCCTTATAAATAATATTGTATTACTTACTATGATTTATTTTTTGTATGATAATCAAGTATCATTATGATTGCGTTAGCATAACGTATTCTATATTATAATCCCATTTGTTCATGCATCGAACAATCAATCATGAATAGTTTTATAAAATGGTAATACTCGAATTTAAGAAAAATAATATAGTAATTGTTGACTTTATCATAGTTTTTTTTTTAAAAAATTTTAAAAGTGACATTTGTTGGATTGTTTTTTAACCAGAAAACTTGTGGGCCTAAAGATAGCAAGAGGAGGAAATAGACTGCATATCTAACTCCCACTAGTCTACCCCACCCCCCACTGTGAAATAGTGAAGGAGACAGCCACATGCCAATTTTTTTATATATTTTTTTAATTTTTTATTTATTTGTCAAATTTTAAAAAATAAAAAGATTTTTGATCCTGTGATTGTAGTTAAAAATATATAGAATGTATATAAGAATATGTTATAATCATATAGTTTTAAAATTGTGTTCAGATTAACTTATTTCAAGTAATTCTGATTTTAAAGATTTTTTTGAAACACTTCAAAAGAAAAATTAAAATTAAATAATTGTAAAAAAAAAAGGAGATATTCCTTTTAAAAGTGAATCCAAACGAAATAAAGTATAAAATAATTGAAATGAAGTGCTACTGATTATGTGTTTGGAGTGATTTGTTCATATGAGATATCAGTCATCTTTTACTACGTACAATGATTAATTTCATGAACTTATTATAGAAAAAAATAATATCTAACATCAAATGTTCTTAGTAATCAATTACTCCTTTACCTTGTGGGCTCACACCTGAATATAACGTCATTATGATTTTTTTTAACTCCTTTCACATATGATAAATAAAATATCAATTATGATGGAGCAAAATTGATTATCTGTTCGATTTTATATAGTTTTGTGATATATCAAATAAAATAGCTTAAAAAAATTAAATTGATTTTTTTCTCAAAACTAAAGAATATGGATATACTAAGACAAAACTCAATTTGAAAAAAAAGTCTCTTTAGACTAGGAGAAGAATGCTATCAAAATGAGAAGAAAAAAGGTAAATGTTTAATAATACTTGACTATCCATCAATCTTGGATAGAGCCAAAGATTCACTATTTTTTGGCTTTGGAGTATGATGGAATAAAGCAAAATGGCTCTTTAAACTGTCTGCGCTTCTTTCAATTGTGAAGTAGCAGTCAGTCAATGTAACTTTCGATGTTTATCATGGGTCATCTGAAAACAGTCGCCCTGTATTTTTAAACATAGGGGTCAGGCTGCGTACATCCGACTCCCCCTTACCCCGCAATGGACGGAAGCCTTTGAGGCATCGGAGTAATGTTGTTGTTGTTGTTTAATAATACTTGATACCTTTCGTTAACACAATATATCAAAAAATCATAAAATTGCACATTATTTTATCTATAAAATAACTACAAAAATATTTGACATCTCACATAATAAATATAAATATGTCATAATTGTGAACCAATACCATCACAAATAATTATGAACAAACTCACATGACACTTTACGTCTAATTTACGTAGTTTGCTTCCCCTCCAACCAATTGGATTTTTTAATTTGCTCTTTGTCTAATCAATGATTCTTGACAAACCGTCCCTTTATGTTTATTGGTACCTTTCCATTTCCATCACTTTCATTTTCCAAATAAATATTATTTCCTCCATCCAATTTGCAATACATTTATTTAATTTTAAAAATTAAAAAAGAAGTTTTTAAAGTATTCGTCTCAACTCTTTTCTTTCTTTGCTCCATATTCAACTTCTATTAAAGTGTGCCTTTTTGATTTAATCTTAACTTTATATAAAATTAAATAAATAAATGCAGATAATTTATGAACTATGGTCTATGTTAAGACGTATTACTTATTTAATTTTATATAAGTTTGATGCTCATTTGTGTATATTTTGTAATGAAAGCATATAAATATTTGTTAAAATCAAGTTAAGTAACATATTTATATGATACATCTATTTTTTTTTTAAAATCCATTCTAGATATTTCTTTTTAATTTTATTTTTTCGTGTGACATATTTAAATTCATAAAATTAATTTTAATACATTTTAGGTACCCACTCTGTTCACTTTTATCTGTCACTGTTTTACTTTTTAAGGTTAACTAAACTTCAAAGCTAAATTGAAATTTAAAATCTAAAATTTAGATCATTGAAAATTATACGAAAAATGCTATAAGTTGTAATTTTTCTCATATTAATATGATGTAAAAATACATCATTAAATATTAGTAAAAGTTCATATAATTTAACCTTGATAAGTAAAATAATGATAAATTACACACATTGAAAGCAAAGAATAAAGTACAAATTTTATAATTATCTGGAATTTAAATTATTTAAAATAAAATCGAATCCAGACAAAATCCATCAATGCAAGCTAACTTCCCTTTTCTTTGTTTCTCTCACTATATTTCTGGAAAGAGAAGCTGAATTTTGCGTCAAAAATAAGATCAATAGACACCCTTTTGGCCTGAAATTTTGTTCTGAAAGCAAGGAACTTAAATATGGTGGGAATATTTTCTAGATTTTCTGTCAGCAGAACTGGGCACCGTAGGGCTCAAAGTGCACTTGTGAGTTTTTGAAATTTTTTTTTTGAGTTCATTCTTTGTAAATTCTAGAACTTTCATGTAAATTGGGTTGTTTTTCGATCTGGGTATGAAGATTTGCTTCTTTAATCTCTATTTTTTAATGTTAATTTGATAATGATATGAGTTATTTGATCCTTTTCATTTGTAAAGATATTGGCTTTAGATCGACTGATCATAATACAAGAAAAAGATGTTGGGTTTAGATTGTTCACGGTTAATCTTTAGTTTGGTATGAATTTTGTAAAGTTAGGTTCTTTTTAGATTTTTGAAATGTGGGATTTGACTAGTTCATGGTGTGTGTAGGTGTCTCTAATTTGAGCTTGATTTGGATTTTGCTACTGGCATGTTTGTGTTAGTTATCTTAACTGTTAAAATCAACTATGCTCACTTTTTTTCAAAAGTAACTGTATCTGAGCTCTACCCCGATAAGGTGGAGGTAAGGTCTGTGTACATCTTCCCTAAGCCAGCTTGTGGGATTACATTGGATATGTTATTGTTGTTATTGTAAGTAAATTGTATCTGAGGCA
>JAPFFP010000103.1:17479318-17493498 GCA_026153255.1 Solanum medicagineum | reverse complement strand
CATCTTCCCTAAGCCAGCTTGTGGGATTACATTGGATATGTTATTGTTGTTATTGTAAGTAAATTGTATCTGAGGCATACTTATTGCAGTTGAAACTATAGCATTTGGTTTTATTTATAGTGATTATGAAAATGTAGGACGATACAGAAGTGTTGCCCCCAAATACAGAGACAATAGGTGCTGTTACTTTAGCTGGAGCTTCCTCTATCAACCCTCATGGTATTGAACTTGCAGTTGAGTTCAAACCTGTTGAACACCCGACTGAGCCTCTACATAATGATCAGCCAATTCAATGTCCATTACCGGAGCCTTCAATATTGAATGTAAGTTTTGCTATTATGCTGTATCATGAAGTTGTGTAAAATAGATGTGCAAGTATAATATTATTTAGTCTATCAAACATGTTTATTTGATTGCCATTATTGGACAGAGGTTACTCCCGTCCCCTCTTTGTACATAAAGTTTTTGATACGATAAGTTTGTGTATGTGATATGGATTCAACATTCAATTATCAGGGTTTAAGAGATGGGATTCATAAACTTGCAAATGTTGTAGTCTTCTGTCTTTTCAATCTCTACACGTGAGCCAGTCATCTACGTGAAGTGAGAACTTTAGTGTTGTCTAATTTGGTTATCACCCAGTATGAAACTTCTGCAGCCTGCAAGATGGTCCTGCCTAATCCTACTGTCTGCTTTAGAAATGATGGCTATACCTAACATTTAACATATATATTAACAATGGCATGCCGCCACTGAAACTCTTCTTATGTGAGTAGGAGTTAACTATATTGCATTAGTGCAGAGAGAAGTGATGACTCATGAAATAATCAGCTGATTGTCTGTTTCTTTATAGCTGGAAGCTGTTGTCCCATTTCTAGCTTTCAATTATTAATTGGATTTTTTTGGTTCCTAGTATCTTTGCTCCAAGGCTCCATGTCTAGAAGTTAAGAATGTTGTTAGCTACAAGACATGAATTAACCATCATAATGTGTAGCTTTTCCAAAAGTAAACATGATCTGTTGTGATTGGTTACTGAATTCTGTTTGTTGATTTCACTGACAAATATTTCCTAGAGAATGAATACTTCATGCACTTTATCCTTTTGTGTGGGAAAGAACAAGAAATTAAGAAATCTATCAATGGAAAAGCAAGGAAAAGCATTGTCGTCAACTTCTTTGCACTCTTCTCAGGCTTTCATTCCTCTTCATTGTTTTTTCTTCTTATGTCCATCTAAACAAAAACAAACTGGTATTCACTATCAACCTTGCAATAGTTTTATCTGATATTTTCGTCAAAAAGAAAAAAAGGTTTTGTCAGATATCTTGTTTTGAATTATTTTTTCATGTTTCATACTTTACATGACTAGTGTCAGAAAAATTTCCAGTTGGAAAGCATCTTTGCCTTTTATTTTTTCCTGTATAAATAAAACATTGGAACCAGTTTTCTTATCATTTTACATCTATAAACTATTTTGCTTTTTGATTCTACCAGTGGAGATCTGTCATTGTGTTAGGGAAGGGTGATATCCCTGATGGGAAGTACAATCTCAGCGTTCAAAGGAAGGGAACCTTTCCTTGATTCTGTATGGGAAATACAATCTCAACATACCGAGAGAAGTCTTCCTTGATTGTTTCTTTCTGCATGTCAGAGTGAATAAGGAAATAAAAGATCTATATAAGAATGAATTAACTAAAAGAAAGGGGTTGTGCATGATATTTTTCTTGCGAGTGTACACAATTGATTTGAGAGATGGCAGTCACAAGGCACGATTAGTCATTTTTTGAGTGATCTGAAGTTTGGTGACTAAAAGATACTGTTAATAGGTAATCTCGTATTTATCTGCTTTGCTTTTCTTCTTCCTCTGCTGGTTATAATAAGGTGTTTAAGTTCAACTGTTGGATATAGGGGTATGTTTTGTCAAAACCAATGAAGCATTTAGCTATCCCTTTTGAGAGAATAACGAGATCACTTCGTAATGCTCAAGACATAATAGGCACTTTGTCTCTCCAGCTCTTCTTTATACCTGTTTATTCTAATTCTTTGGACTGCTAACTGGGAACATATATTTTGTCAATTGTCACTCACAGGATGGGAGAATATGGAAGGAGCGAGTGTCTGCAGTCCGAAGAAGGGCTGATATTCCAGTCATGCAGGAAGGAACAACTGCAGCGCCTGAGGCAGCTGGAACAAAACCTAGACCACCAACAAATCGGGTTATTCTTCCATCAATCAGTGCACCTGAACACAGTATCCTCAAACTACTGGAGGAATCTGGAATCTAGCTGATGCATTGCTGAACACACTCAGTACATTTGTTATACCAGATAAACACGATGAAATTTCATATTTTACTTCTTTCCAAGTTTCTCTTCTTGCTTTCAATGAAATGTTTGTAATTTTATTTTTATAGGGAACTCCACACATTTGAATGTAAATATTTCTTTCATACTGATTGAAATATAGTTTCCAATTGCTCACTATGGTTGTCATTAGCTGATTGATAATAATACCGTTTGCGATAGATTCACTCATAAGACATGCCAAGGAAGTTATGTGGTGATTGGAGATAAAATATGCATTTCTGTAGAAACTCTGAAGCAGCCTCCACTGTAGTTTATGGTATTCCCTGTAGCTGTCTATGCAGTCACCCTGAAGTATGAATTTCGTTTAGATATACACAGGATAACGGGTTTGTAAGTCTTGAGAGGATCTGAAATTTGAAACTTTTGTAGTAAATTTGCAGCGGTAGCGGATTTGAAATGAGGGAATTGCAAATCCAGTGAAAGGAATGTGGAAAACCTTAGATATTAGTAAGATCTAAGGCTAGATTTGAGGTCTAATAGAGATATGCGTGTGAATTTGTATGTTAATTCATAGATATCAAATTGATTGATTCAGATGCTGCCCTTTTACATTCTTTTGCTTGTATGAGTTTGAAGTTGTGCACTTGCTTTGAATATCTGACACAGAGTGTTCTTTCACTCTGCATTTGCACTCAAACTGTGGTTCTGTAGAAGGAATACTGCTGACTTCTTCAGAATGAACTTGATCTCTCTTCATTGTAAGCTACCTTTGTCCTTGTAGACTATGCATAGTATCTGGTGGTGTAATGTGGAGGAAAAAACTATAGGATCTAAGTACCTAAGGATGCGGCCTAATGGTCAATGAAACATGATGATCATTAAAGTTAATGACAGGTGATGTATGAAGATCAGAGATAAAAAAAATCGCTAGGTGAATTTTCCATCTATCTGAGTCTTTGATTGGTAGAGTTAACTAATACATGTGCTGGTGAGACTGTGAGAGGTAACAAATACTTGATAGAATACTTGAGGTACACATAAAATTTTTTTAGCATCTGATGTTTTGCCCTTGCTCATAGAATAACATGGTCCATGGAAATTCATATCTTCAACTCCAACTTGTTTGGAATTGAGGCGTAATTTTTGTTTTTAATGCCCTTGCTCAGTGTGTATTCTCATATTGTCTTTTCCTTTAACAAGGAGTGGGGGAGGGATATTCGTTGACTTTCTTTTGGCATGTTTGATTTGGAAATTTCATCTTTGAATACAGTTGATTAGCAAAGGCAATTCCTTCTACTTAGAGAAACCATGTGCTGGTATGATTTGTTATCACATAGTGGGTCTTGCTTCTCAAATTAGCAACATTTAGCTAGGATTTTACAGCCTAGCTTAATGTGGAGATGTTCATTTTCTTGGAGAGACAGATAAGATTAACTGACTGGCAGTAAGGTTAGTGAAAGTAGTGGTTATATCATACATGTCCTCATTAGGAAAGAAGTGAAAGGAGGCCCTGTATGAGCTGTGTATACTATTGAGTTGGTATGGAAGGCATCGTCAAACAACAACAACAACAACCTTAGTGGAATCCCAGGAGTGGGGTCGGGGGAGGGTAAATGTATGTAAACCTTACCACTACCTCATAGAGATAGAGAGGTTGTTTCCGGAAAACCCTCGTCTTATATGGAAGGCATCAGCAAAAGTAAATAAAAGGGGAGGGGAAGAAATTTTTTTTACTGATGGAAATATACATGTATTTTACACTATGATATGTTGTTTTTTTTCCATCTGCCTAACTCTTGATGGTCAATGTTATTCGGTACTTGTGCTAGTGGGAGGTAGCAGGTATCTATGAAACAATAGAGATATAAGATATACGCAAACTGAAGCAGACATCACCATCATAAGAACAGAAATACACACGACGTGATTCTTCCACCAGTTGTTTAGAGCTTAGAGGTGACTTGGAAACTTAGAAGAGCTAAAGGGACAATTTAGGAGCATCAAATGGATTATGCTTAACTGTGGGATTCTCAAGGTATTTTTGAGGTCCCTGGAAGCTCCTATGATTCATCCATGACCTCAATTGCCATCTTTGATGCAGATCATGGACACGGCTCGTGCCAAGTTCCCCATAACCAACTCCTATATCAGTTGAATAAACTGATGCAGAAGAACTGAAAATGAAGACAAGAAGAACAAGGTAGCAAAAAGGCTTAAACTGCAAGACCATTATGTTGTGACTTTGGTAACTGATATGCATTTCTTGGATAACTGGGGCTTATAGAGGTAAAAAGTGTTGGATACTTTTTTCTTCATTCAACAAGTCACAAGAAATGTCATTTTGGATCAAACAGTAAGTCACACTCTGAATATTTATTGCTTGTGTGTTAGAGCATGTGATTATTGGTGTGTTGTTTTATTGTAGGGGTCATGTGTCTCTCTACGTGTGTTGTTGTCATCATTGTGTTGCTAAAATGAATGCATTTAGGTTTGAATCATGATATTTGAGTGGACAATTATCTCTTTCTTATTTTATTACAAATGAGTTTAACTTCTGCCAACCAACAAAATAAGAGAAATTTCACATTTCTAAGTCACAAACAAGATTAATAAAATGACCCTGGTTTGGGCTTGGGGTTTTCGTGTTGGAGGTCTCAAGTTCAAAATCCTTTGCCAAAGAAGGGTTTGCCTTCTGGTCGCATCGGACTTGTCTAATGTAGGTTACCTCTTCTATGTGATTTGCGAGATATCGCATAGGAGCGGGGGTTTATCATGTGTGCATCTAAAGGATAGCAGCTGCGGGTTCTCTTTTTCATGGAAAAAAATAATTTATGAAATTTAATTATTTGTAACAAGTTGGATGGTAAAGGTTACCCACAAAAGGTAAAAAAGGTATAACACCTATAGTAAAAAATTCTTATAGTTTAAAATCATTTTAAAAAAATTAATATTGTAGTACTTGGTAATAAATAGACATTATTAGTGATGGAAAAGGTGAAAGAAAAAAAAATTTATATCTACCTACCATGTGAAGGAAGAATCCCAGAATGGACGAGGAAATTTGGAATCAAGTGTCCTTTTTTTTCATTTTCTTTTAAGTTTAATTTTTTAAAAAGTACTATTACCAATTGAGAAATTTTTAATTGAATCTTTTTTAAATGGGAAGAGTCAATTTCAGCTCGTACCTTAATAATGTTTTATCAATAATGAAAGGTTTTGAATTTTGAAATTTTTTTTGATAGGGAACCTTCGTCTAAAGCGGATGGGGTGGATACGATTCGATATTAAAATTTTTTATTTTTAATGTTACTATACAAATATATCATTATCATACTAAATTAATTTTGTATATTTAAATTTGGTTTCAATATTTTGCGAGTACTATAAATTAATAATCATCATAGTTGGCGAGTCTCTTTATAAGCCGTTCACTAAACTGAGCATCAAAGATAATGAAAATGATGGCAGTAGGGGCTTGAGGCTACATATTTGGACCCTAAGAGGCTTTAACCATGGAGCAGATAACTCTTGACCCCTTGATTCCCGAGAAGCTCGGTGATTGGCTTCTCTTATATATATTCATATATAGAGCATTGCAATTTTGATTTTTCAAGAAACCTCTCGACTATATCGTATAACAATAGAAATACTAACAACTTATATATGTAGAAATATTCAAAAGAAAGTACGAATAATTTTCTTTGTTAATTAATTGCGAAAAAGATATTGATACAATTGTCAAAGTCCCAACGTCCAAACAATTCATTTTGTACTAAGACTAATTTATACATATTTATTGGTATCATAATAGCATATATTTAATTGTATATACAACTATATACTTCCTCAGAGAGTTGATTTTTCAATATTTTTTTATATAAAAAAAATATCAAAATAAATTAAATGTATTTCAAATACTATAAAATCCCAAATTACAATATCAAAATTTTTAATTTTTTATATTATAAGCACCCAAAAAAATCTTTTTGGGTCCAAGAAAAGAAATGCCAACAACTTGTGTGATCCCTTTCAGTGTCCTCTCCATTTTGTTGACTTTTTCTTGTTGTTGTTGCATCCAAACAAAATCAGTAATTTAACTGTTTGATGATGTCTTGCTTTTCAAATCATTGATTTTTTCCCTCTCATATCTGAGGTATATACGTTGATAAGCGAGCGTTTGATCATAACTTTTCAAATATTTTTAACAAATTATATTTTAAGGAAATTTTAAATTTTTTTTCAAATATCTTTAAAAAATACTTATAGATAAACGTATTAAAATATTTAGTTGTCCGCTAAGGTCAAATTTTGATTGTATATGCATATTAATATCCTTTGCTTCTACAAGAAGGGGGAATAATTCACTTGCTTCCGGTTTTGGCATGCCTATAGGAAGAAGCTTCATATGTCAAAAACACAAGAAATAAATTAGTATTGGTGACTAGTACTTAGACAAACCATGTGGTATTATCAAAGTTTTTGTCAACAATGATGAGTACTCTTGGTACATGAGCAACCTAATTAGAGATAAATTAAGTGATGATCATCCTAAACCTTCAACAACTAATTAGGTGATTTTTTTGAATCTCTAAAAAAGGTAAACCTGGTACACTAAAGCTTCTGCTATGTACAGGAAAAAGCTCGACCACAAGGGTCTATTGTACGCAATCTTACCTTGCATTTCTATCGGAGGCTATTTCAAGGCTTGAACCCGTGATCTTCTAATGACATGGCAACAACTTTACCAGTTAATTCATCTGTCTAAATTATAATTCATCGTTGGATTATAGCATCTTTTTTCAAGATGTGACATACAATGGAGATTCTTTGTTTTCATAAATTCAGTTTTGTGGGCAGATTTATCTTGTATTTGTAAGAAGGTAGCAGATACTCAATAAAATAATCAAGACGTATGTTAGCCTGACTCGAATACCACTATTTTACTAACAATTAGCTAGTATATTCAATCTCGACTTCTAAATAAGATGGGGTCAACCATATGATCAACCCAAATGTCTCCTTATTTAAGCTTGATATTGAAGAAATCTAGGAGTGACAAAATTAAACCTAACTCGCTCAACTCATTCAAATCGTTGAAGTTAATCCACTCATTTATTAACTTAACTCATCTCAATTCAATCAATTTTAACCCATTTAAAATTGGGGTGATATGTAACCCGAATTGACTTAAGTGAAATCTTACCATAATATTTTTAGAACACTTCTTTTTTAAAATTTCATGTGTTTTAAATAGCTAAAATAAAGAAAAATATAATTTAATTAAGTATTAAAATATTAAAAAAGAAAAAATAAAATAAATAAAACTTAATAAAAGTTGAATTGGTTTAGGTCAATCCATTACTCTCAACTCTTTTGGACCCAACATATTTTGATCCAAACAAATTCGAATTGAGTTAGGTGTTGACTCGTTTGATATCTTAACTCATCCTGACCCGCTCAAATTTAACCTGCCACCCCTAAAAACATAGTCTTGGTATGATTAGATATGAGACAAATATAAGGAATAAAGATTCTACATTTATTCAAATTATGCTTCAAATCAAGACTGTAAATACAAGAACATGTTCAAGAATAAAAAGCCTAAAACTAACATCAAGATTCAAGATTGAGAAGAGCTAAAGGGACAATTCTGGAATATCGAATCGATGATTAATCGTTGGATTAATGAGGTGTTTTCGAGGCCCTCTGTTGCTTCCATGATTCATCCATGGCTCCTTTTGCCACCTTTGATGGACTCCATGAACATGTCTTCTGCCCTGTTTCCTATGAACAATAGTTGATGAATGAACTGTGGAGCTTGAAAAAATGATGACAAGAATAAGAAGCAAAGTGTAAAAAGGTCTCAACTTGAAGACCATTTTGTGTTATGTTCTTTTTTTAGATTGAATGAATTCTTGTGAGAGTTAAAAAGGATTTTTATAGAGGGAAAAAGGGTTGTCTTTACTTCACTTAGAAGTCACTTTTAGTTCACAGGTTTTCACTGTGTGTATTGATTGCTTTTTATTGGACCATGATTATTGTCTAAGTTGTACAGTTCTTCAAAAATACATTGAAAAATTTATTCATATTTTTGAAGAGTTCGAGTAACGATAGTATTTTTTTTATTACTTGTCCATAATTGCTGGTTATTGTGTTGTTGGTCATGCTATCATCATTTTGTTGGTGAAGTTTATCTACTAAATGAATGCATTTGTGATTTAGTTGTGACACTCAAGTGGATTAGCTATCTCTTACAATTATTACTCCTGCTATATTAAATATATTTGACAACTCACAAAATTTTAAAATTAAAGAAGATATTTTATTACATAGCTTATTTTTTTAAGAATAGAAATTTCATCACATCAAGTTAGGTGTTGGATTAGCCATGTCACAATCAATAACCTTCTCAGATCCACTAAGCTGTTATGTGGTACACTTGTCAGTTTTAGAATCAACAATATCCACAACAGTTTTAGCCTTTTATAGCTTGTTTGGATGGTTCATCATTATATGACGATATAAAGATGATCAATTTACTCTGATTTTTCATTTTGGTTTTGTTTGTTATCTATTTATCCTTCAGAATGTGTAATATCATGTAACGACGTAAATGATATATTCTATCCAATTGTTATTTTCTTCAAAGTAATATAATATAATATAATACATTATGAAAAGTTTTCAAATTCCAAAGTTGAACTCTCACCATGATTTCTGAATTCAACAAAAAATATTCATGGCCAAACGTGAACTAAATATCCTGCTCAATGATCATGTCAATTTACAGTAGAAAGAATGTAAATAAGTATTTTCTCAACCTTTGTATTGCCATCCAAGATCTCTTTTGAGGAGCATCAGAACATACACACTAGGATGACACAAACTCCAGATGATCACATGAAACAAACACCATTATCTCTGAAAAAACCACGAAAAACGCGATGGCCAAAAATATAAATTCAACTTATTACATCCCTCTTTCTCCCTCTCTATTTGTCCTAATCTACAATATCAACATATGTTTCAAGTTATTTCACTCCTGCCGGATAAACGGAGACGAGCTAATATCTGTTGTGCTATAAAATGAATCTTCTGCTCCAACATTGTAGGTCTCCTCTTTTTCCTCGTCCCACTTTGCGACCTCTCTTATATACTTGAATCCCTCATCAACAGTTATTCGTTCCCTTGCTCGAGCTTGCCACACAAATAGCTTTCTACCTGTGAGGGAAGCATAGAGGCCTTTGAACTTCATTGCAACATAGTAATATGCTTGGTGAGCTAGAGACTGGCTATTGGTGTGAGGTCTCAGTGGACTGAAATCAGTAAACCATTCACAAGCGCCCAATGGCACGCGGTTGACCTTGTCCTCGAACAGGTCATACTTGTTCAAGATTAAAACAAATGGTGTCTCTTTGAAACAAGGATGCCTGATCATTGTTTCAAAAAGTTCCTTGTTATGCATCATCTTGTTCTGAAGTAGTGCGCCGCTACCATTTTCCTCTTGAGCAACCCACATCTGATCATAATCACTAAGGGAAACACAGAATACTACGACACGGACATCTTCAAACATCTCAACCCACTTGCATCCTTCATTCATTCCCTTGGCATTTAGTCGAATTAGCTGGTACCTGTTTGAAAGGACACAAAAGCGTATTACCAAAATCATGGCAAGCAAAGATAATCATAACTCGTATTAAATACACTCATATTACATCGAAGAGACTGTACTCGATTAAAATATTTCAATTGTAACTCTGATGCTGATTAGTACTCTAGTCTATGTGCCTAGATTCTGATAGACTATTAGACATGCGAATGTACGAATAGTCCGTGCATTTATCTTTTAGCAGGTTTTCAGTGTAGATGAAGATCGAGTTCTCAAACAATAAACACGTGTTTGTCTAAAGTATTTCTCTTCTTTTTAATGGGGAGGAACGAATAACCTCTTTGCTAGATCAATTGTCCCCTTTTGGAGATCTTATGAACCTATCTAACATATTTTAGCACAAGTGCCTACTTAACACAAAGGAACATCCTAATTTAAGCTACAGTGGAGCTAACCTTCCGGAAGGAACCTTTTTCACCTTATTTCCCTGTAGCTGAACGTTTGATCATGTGATCATTCACTAGCTATATCTATTGAAATACTGAACACAAGTTAACAGCAATAGTAATTGCAGATGTATTTAAAATCATCAACAGGTGGCGTCTATATCAACACAAATAATTAGGCTGCCCATCAAATTATGGTTCAGCATACATTACCTCCAGAGAATTCCAAAGTTATATAGAACAAAAACTACTGAATAGTTATATATATCATAGTAGAGCAAGGATGGGTACCTGGTGAGAGGGGGAGGAGCTTCCAGATTGTCTCCATAGGTTTCAGACATTGGGCTACGATCATCCAATTGGAACTCCATAAAGGCCAATCCATTCCCTTGCGTAACTCCTTCTGCATACAGAATGTCTTGCTCCGAAGGTTCATACTCATTGCTTGATACCTCCACAGCCTAAAAAAAGACTGAGTTAAATATCCAATTTTACCTGATGAGCAAAATCAACTCATTCAAGAAAGTGTAATCAAGAATAAAGAGAAGTGGGGCTACAAATTAACTACACTGCCTTGAGGAATGATCTAGATTCTAGAATCATGAAAAGGGATGACCTTGATGCCTATGAAGGTACATCGGTACTCACCCCAATAGAGAAAAGAAAATTACTTTAAAAAGTTCAGGGAACAAATAATTACAAAATTATTTATCAAAGAATAGGTTAATAGAATCTTTAGAGAAAAAATCTTGATATAGATCTTATTAGAGCACACAACTGATATACAAAAGCAGAATATGATTAAAAGAAATTAGCAGGTGACAAGTGTTAAATGCATGGTGCTCCACTGGGATCAACTAGATACTTCAATAATTCCTCCATAAACATATGAGACCGAGACAGTCTGTAAAAAGTATGTTGGTGGACGAAACCAATTACTAAGATTGTTGGATAGGTTGGTTCAAGAAATGAGTCATATGTCAAATACCTTGCTCAAGAAGTACTCAGCCACATCTGGAAGAAAATGAAGTTCATTTCTTCTCTTGTACGTTTCCTGGATAGCAGGATCCTTCCAGACCTCTTCAACCAATGGAGCATATTCACGTGTAGCTGCAGGGAAGAAAGCATCCAAATCTCCGGTGGCTATAATATCCAGTAGCCAATCAGAGAAATGCTTCAACCTTTGATTTAAGGAATAGACACACTGACTGTCTTCCACAGATTCTGTGTTACAACCAATAAAATTGAAATCAGTTAGTGAAGTGCAGCCACTTGGTCCTTTTGCCCATGCCATTGCTAGCTGCTAATAATGGACAATGAAAAACAAACATCCCACCCTAGATTACAGAAGGATATCTTAGACCCTAAGAAGCTGGTATGCAGTATTTAATTTCCATATGATATTGGGAAGACTGTTAGAGACATAATGGTCTTTGAATTTGATCGAAAGTGAATAGGAGTATCAATAACTGAAGAAATACCAGTTAGCTGCAGCAAGGCACAAGCACACAACAAAGGATCAATTTCACTCACAATTGGAAGGAAGGGATTGACAAGAAGAGGGCCTAAGCAGTCACATCTGAAATGCTAACTATGTAAGCTGCATTTACGGTGTAGCAAGGCAAGGCAAAATATACTCCCAGGTGATGACAATTTAAAACAGGTCCTGATAAATAATTTACTTCCCAATAGTATGAATGATTATGCAATCACAGCTGATTCCCTCATTCCTTTTCAGTCAAAGGGACATTCAGAGGAGATCTGAGAGAAATGAAAGCATAGAATGGGGATAGACTGGCATATGAATTTTTAACGTCCGAAACCACTGAAACGAAAACCTTAATCCACAAGATAAATATAAATCCAACTAAAATTCATTTGGGAAAATTTTACAGAATAAAAATGCCGATATATCTTTTGAGCAGATTTGACTATTGGTAGATGAAACTTGGTGCATATAACATAGCTTCTCTTCTTCTGCAATTAGTTATGAAGGGGTAAGAGCTCCACTTTTGGCACAATTTGCCACTAGTGGCAATGGAGTCAAAGGTATGGGGGAGGAGAGAGGGGAGCCAAGCATGCAAGTCCAGCTAATAACTGCCAGCCTACAGCATCTAGAGAAACTCTTTGTTAATTAGCACCACACCTTTCTATCAATACTTCCTGTATATATTCTAAAGTACCTTCAGCATTTATTCTTGCTAAAGCCTCCTCCTCAAAGCGCTCCCTTCCATCAAGGAGAATACTTAGATACTTGTAAATATTGCTTTGAATCATCAACTTGATTTCTTGAATTTCTTCAGATGTAAACATGTTTCCATACAAAAATTTCGCCTACACAATAAGGTTATAAACAGAAGCAGATGAGGGCACACAAATGATAGAAAAAAATAGAACCTCAACAAATACTTAAATGTTAAAGAAAGGCATTATACAGCAAGCATTTCATTTCACGTTCAGAATGCAGTAATAAACTATACCACAGAACAGGAAGGGAGAAAAGAAAAAAACAACGGAGGAGAAGAAAGGGAATAGCACTACAGAGACATGTAAATACATGATCAATCCCTCAATACATCGTCATCAAACCTGACACTCCTTCCCTTACATTAAGTATGGGTTTCTGCTTTCCTCTAGCTTTAAGAAATGTCTTTTTTAACTACAAGAAAAGATTAAGACTATTTCATACTACATCCAAAATTTTCATGTATCCCACTTTTATACTTCTCAGTAAAGCCTCTTCAATCCAATATTTTCTCAATTATCAGTCCTGTTCAAACACTTAAAAGAACTAAGTTTGGATTTGGCTGTACACTGATCTTCCTTGGCGACTCAAACCAAAGGCTGGAGGTGGAGAACCCTTACCACTATACTGTCAATTCTCATTTGACAATTTACCTCGTGTAAATTTATGAGTACCAAACGATCCCGAATATCTGTACCTCATTTATGATGGCTGATATCAGTGGTGGTGTTTAACCAGATGTTTTTGCTGTTATAGTCAGTCATCTAATTTGAGCATAAGCAAAATAATTCAGCTGCAATATTTCAATCAATCAATTAACTAAGCTTCGAATCCCAAAAGTGATTGGGGAATTGGCTGCAATATATGCTAGAAAAATTTCTGCCAGCAAAATGAAATATGTAAATGCTAACAGATTCAAATCCATAGAACAAATGAACAAACCAACAAGCTACTTAGCAAGCTATACTACAGATATCTGTAAACAGTTAATGTTATGAAGAGCGAAGATAAAATCTCTAAGACATAAATCTTAGAGATTTGACCTACATATAGAAAGAATCTTGAGTTCAATAATTAATCAAGAAAAATATAACCCTTTTTCCTGAAAGAAGGAATGTTGCATAAGACCAATACCTGTTTAAAAATTGTGCTTGTTCCAGAACCTTCAAGCCCAAGTAAAAGTAGCTTTTGAACCCTTTTCTGCTCCAAGTAATTTGGAACAGTAGCATAATTGCTAGGCTCGTCTCTCTGCCCGTAGGGTTGAGCATGTGGTATAGGCAAGGAAAACAGAGAGCTAACAAACCGTGTTGTTGCCTGCATGTCAATACAAAATATTAGATATAAAATCAAAGACTTCATTGAATAACATAGGTGAAACCATACCCTACAATCAATTCAATGTGCTACCTTTTCCCATATGTTACCCCGGATGTTGTTCTGTCCTTCTTCCTCATAACGACCATCATCATATACCCAAAAATGAGTGTCACGAGGGCATTGCACTTTTGCAAACTGAAATGAAACTTATATGAGGACTCATTGTACATAAAGGTATGAGGAAACAAATAAACATG
>JAPFFP010000103.1:17437593-17456679 GCA_026153255.1 Solanum medicagineum | reverse complement strand
CTCCCGCTCATTGCGGGGTGAGGGGGGGTCGGATGTACGCAGCCTAACCCCTATGTTTAAAAACATAAAGCGGCTGTGAATCTTGAAATAGCTGCCGCAAATTAGAAAATATTAAGCCAACAACTCTAGGTATGGTGATTACTGAATATCAAATTTCACTTCATGACAACAAGCTGAACTCACAGGTAATTATCTACCAGTGGACTACATGTCGTATCAGAAATATAAAATAAGCTGCAAAAGCACCTGATTCCGATACGAATAGAACTCATTGCAACCCAAGATAGTTATGTCAAGACCTGCATGGATAATGCAGTTTGAGAAATTATTTTTCTAATTTCTTAACAAAAAGTTATGAGGTAATGTTCCATATTAAAAAAATGCCATCATCCCTCAGGTAAGAAAGGCAAGAAAGGCGAGAATGTCAGACATTACCCTGCAGAAGTAGTCTCTGCAATCTGTCCTTCTTATCTTTGTCGAGTGTTGCATGGGCTGCTGCAACAGCATACTGCACCGCATGTTCTACAAAGGGGTTTCTTGATCCACTGATGTTCGACTATAATAAGTTACTACATTGCTTGTCATTTAGATGACTTACAATTCATGGTATAATAAAAACAGATCAAATTAATCAAGAATACAGTAGCCAGGTTAAATTTAATACTCCAAAAAATAAATTTCAGCAAATTCACAAATACTTTTTGATCAAAAGTATTTTATTAATGATGGAGTAAACTCCTGTATGGAAGCCGTATAACAAAAGTAGAGAACCTACACCAGATATGGTTCTCTACAAAAGAAAATCGATCATCAATATGCATAGGGACCTCATATCCCATAGGACACCCAAAAGAAATTAGAAAAAAGAGATTCTTTTGCAAATTCACAAACACAAAAAGAAAAATATTATTTTCACTTATGAGACTTGAACTACTTGCCTTGAAGAAACAGGCTGAAGCTTTAGGTGTTTAAGAGACAGTTTATACGCGGTTTCTCTTGCCATCTGGGGAGAAGTCAATTTAACATCTATCCAACTCTGAAAAAGGAATAAGAAGACTACTTTACAGTGGGAACAAAGTGGGAAAACATTCTCCAGATAAATGATCATTCGGTTAAGTGCAGCAAATATCACTCACCCATGCCCAACTTTCAGGTTTGATTTCCTCATCAATGGGCTTCACAATAGCATAAAAACGAGCATTTGTGCTCAGTACAATACCAGCATTAGGCCTCTCCAAAACAAGATAACCTCCTGTCATCAAAACCTTTCCAGGAGCAGAGGCAACTCTGTTTAGCCATCGATAAACCAAAAATCAGATGTATTAATACAAAAGTTACTGGATTATAAAAGTAACCTTAAATGGAAAAATCCAAATGATAAACATCCCAAACTTACACTGCCATTATTTAACAATCCTCACTGCGTAAAGCTTGAAAAGTGCAATCCAAGACCGATAAACTGCAGAGGAGAAGTACCAAATAACGTACTTGTTTTTCTTGGGAAAAATACAAAGAGACAAAATGAAGCATAATAACAGAACAAAACAACCCTCCAATTTAATGCAAAAACAACAAAAGCAACAAATATGGCTCATTAAGCAAACAAAAAAATTTAAAGCCTTAATCCCCAACTAGCCTAGGATCAACTATATAATCAACCCTCCATTCAGCTCCATTTTGACCTATTTCATTCCTATTTCTGACCAAACCAAAAAGACTACTACTTCGCTATCCCGAAAAGAATGTTACTTTCTCCATTAAGAAGCAATTTAAGTATAACTTTTTAATTTCACCCTAAAAGAGATTTGTTTTATAGCCACACAAATGTCCAAGGTTTGTTCTAGATCAGAAGTCCCAAAAGTCCTCCTTTCTTTCTAAAGCTCTGTTCCAAGTCAAACAATGTTCCATAAATTGGGACAAAAGGAGTTAAAAACACTGAACCAGATGTAACACCAGGACAAAAACCTTGATCCCAACTAGTATGATGTAAAATCAAAGAAAAAGGAGATCTTTGATTTCACTACAATAACTTGTTAAACCAAAGATAAAGCAACTATGCTATATGATTCAACATGGGGTTCCTCTAAAATCCTCAAAAGAAAACATAACAAGCAGCTAAACTCAAAATCATCCACCACACCAATCAACTAGGCACGACTCAAAGTATGGCAGGAAACGGACAAAAAACCAAAAAAGGTGAATCTTTTACACTTCAAATTTTCAAATAAAGTCGAAAAGGCTAAGTCCACTTGACAATTTCAAGAAAGTTGAGAATTATCATATTCTAAACTCAGCATATCAAGAGAGAGAAAAAGATACTTTTGTTGGATACTGCTACAGTGATAAGCAGTCTTGAATCGAATTGAAGGAGTAGCACTCCATTTTCATTTTTTTTTCTCTTTTATAGTAATTTTTTTCCATTGACATTAACAAAATTTAATTTTGTTTCCATAGGAACTGAAGAAAAAGTTATGGGGGTCATTTCGTCCATCAATTATACTAATGGGACTAATTTGCATTTCCAAAATTTTCTTTAGACAAGGTGCAAATTTTCTCTCATTATTGCAACAAAGCTCCAAACTTTACGTTTCTTTTTCCCCTATGAATTGACTGGTCTCTCCCAGTGTGATCTTCTCTTCATCAGTGACTCTTCATCTCCCTTTCAGGTTATTAATTTCTCTATGTTTATAATGGAATTTTTTTGATTATTCCTTTCAATTTTTTTTTAGAATATCAGGGTCATTCCCGGGCGACCTTCTTTTGAGAATTTGTGGTTTATCCAGGATTTGGCTATTTGGGGAATCTACAGAGTTGTTGGCTCACTGAGTATGTTCTCTTTGTCTTTGTTTTCCTTTTCCATTATTAAATAAAGACACCCAGATGCTATTTTCTATAAAGTTTTGTTTTTTACTTTCTCTTGATCTGTATGGGGGAAGTGGAGACTGTTTTATTTGGGAAATCATTTTCTGGGTCATTGTTGTTTATTTTCGATGACATTCAGTAACTATATAAGGTGAATTAGGTATAAGGATTATGTATTGATTCCTGGGGTATTAAAGGTTGATAACAATGATTATGTGTTATATTGATTAGGAGTTGGAATAAATGTAGGAACTCATTTTACTGGTTTGGCAGAAAGCATTGTACTGAACACATGTTCTATATGATTCTCTGTGGTCTACTTCAGTGACTTGATGCAAATGATGATTGGGTTTATTTCCTCCTTCGAATTTCACTGAGTTTATGTTTTATTCACTTTTGAGTTCTGGATTTCTTCTTCTTTTTCATTTTCAGAAGTAGTAGGAGATTGGATTTGGTAATTTAAATGGACAGTTCCCAAGTTTTACGTGATTCATTCTTTTCCATTTTTCATGAATTGGATTTGCTACGTCTGCATTTTCATATTTCAAGATAATGTCAGATGCTATTCTGACTCGGGGAGCTCTGGAGTGGGAGTTTCTGAAACACTGTTGTTTGCTTAATGATAACAGTGTTTTACAGTATTGTTGTTTTTCTTCTTTTGATAAGTGAGAATAGAGGCCTACGCTACAAATGCATAATTTGATGGAATGCAAAAGTTCCAGGCTATTTTTGGGTGTCTCTAGTTGTGGCCGGTAATGCGTTGAAATTGCAATGTCTCATTTACTCATCAAGTGGAACACTATATCTTTCATTCGGTAAAACAGAACTCTCAACAAATTGATATCTGATATGCAGGAGGAAAAAACTTTCCATGTAACATTAACCTTCTGCATGATTATGTATCTTCTTCTTCTTATTCTACCAACACGTTCACTTAGTTTTAGCCAAGTGAGCCATTCACCTTTCACTGATTCTGAGGCTCCCCTTTGCTTTGGTGTCTTATCTGCGACAGGCTCATCTTTGACACTCCAGAAACTTGTTCCTGTGGGTCTCTTTTCATCAGAATCTAACTATAGCTGTGTGTGTGTGTGTGTATATATATATATAGCCTCTATGACCAGAATGACCATTTCTCCTTTACTAAATTATTTGACATTTTAATTTTAAAATTTAATTATTCAGTTAGAAAAACTAAAAAAGAAAAAGAGTTTTGGATTAAAAGCAAACTCAATAGACACCAATTTACATGGCCTGCTCACAAAAAAAAGCTAATGAGAAGTCACGCCTTCAAATTTCTTACTCCCAGACACTGAATCACCTTTTACCTCTTCCTTTTGTTTATGCCCAATAGCGATGGCTACCGTTTTATGCAAGATCTTTGACATATATATTGAAAAAAAGGTATTTGCACTTTCTATTGTTAAACTAGGGTGTTAATTTATGAATAGATCTATCTATATAGCAATACTTCTACCTCTGTGCAGAAATCTGTTGTTGAGAGATTATATTCTTGGTCCCTAGAAAACCATATGAATTCTTAAGTACTCAAGTGGACGGCAACTGTAAAAAGTCAACTATGGAATCCTTTTAGACTGATCCAGGATATGGTAAACGATGCTATAACGCCGAAAATTCTTAAACATGAGGTAACATTGAAGAATCAGTTTATATGTATATAAAATAACGAGAAATTTTTAAAAATATATAAAATTATGATATAAACTAATCATAAAGCCGTGCATTTCTTGCAATATGACAATATTGAAGAGGAATATGGTTACTCAATAAAAAGGTTTTGTGGCATTGACGAATCATGTCTGGAATAGCTAATATAGAGTTCCAAATCATTTGATTCACGGTTGGCAAGTCATTTTCTTGACCTTATAAGATTATCATTCTTATAAAATGATTTTTTGTGGCATTCACTAATGACATGCAAGAAGGTTGAGAATGTCTGGCGAAATGACAATGTGACATAGTTATTTAAATTTGGTCCACTGAGTACCTCAGTGGTTGTTGTGTTCCTCAACTAAACTCTCGCTCTATTCAACTGATAGATGATACTGTCTATTATATGATTGTTTTCACTAATAGATCATACTGTCTATTATATGATTGTTTTAATTCAGAATTGCGAGTTGGATCAAGGTTGTAGCATATTTTGAATTTAGATGTGCATAGTATGGTGAATAGCATGAAGTTGAGCCAATGATTTTTTATTGCATCTCGACTGATACTTGCCAGTATAATTGAAGTTTTAAGACAGCCAAAAAATTAAGCTCTTGATATAGGTGAAAATTGGTAGTAGTTGGGTGTATTGGGTTTTAAATAAGAATGTATAGAATAGTTTGGTTCCAATCATGGTTGAGTTTATCAAATGCTGAATTGTGGGGGAGGCAACAACAGTGATGGGAAGTCATTGACGAGGGTGAATTTTTCCTTCAACATATCATTGATAAGAAGCTAAATATTCTATGCTACTTTACAAGTTATTTTTTGTTTCCGTGAAACATACTACCATTTTTCATATTTAGTTGTTAGAAAAGTTTACATCATTAAGTTGATTAGTTCTTTCATAACGCGCGAGTAATTTCACTAGTTTTGAATGATGAATTAACAGAGTTTCTTCCATCTGGCCCATCTTTGGTTGATCTTTTGCAGCTTCTAACAAACAAGTGTCAACTTACTTTGCTCTTCGAGGCTTCGAGCTGCATTGAGCAAATACCGATTTTCCAGTCCAAACTTCTCACTATCAGCAGGGTAATGTAAACTAAATCCAAAAGTTTTTTTTCTGATCTTGGTCTTTCCTTTCTAAGGACCTGTCAACCTGTTTAGATCTCATTCAACGCAACGTCAAAACTCCACACAATCACTCTCAATTGTGAGATGTCCTGTTTCCATGTCATCAGGGGCAGCATACCCCCATTTCCCCATTACTGATGTGAAAACATGATTGCGCTAATGCAGTTGGGCCTTCTGTGGCAAGCTCGAATTTTAAAGCTTTAAGTTGTTATCCAAAAGAACATTTGATGACTTGACACAATACGGGTGATGTACCCACCTCTGAATACTTCTTTCTCCATCATCGGTTCAATATTCAATTAGTTTGACACAATATGGGTGATCTACCACCTCTGGAAATCGCTCTTCTGCCGCCCATTGTTTATGACCATGATAACCATCTCTATTGAATTTCTAAATAGCATCTACAGTTGATTCACTTGTAGGATTACCCTTTTATTACACATCCAAAATGTCCTCCAATCTTTATTAACCTATTAAATTTATTTGTTGCTCTACTTATGAAGTACCATTATTGCTGATTTACGATTCCCTTTCCCTATTCCTGGTTCTATCCTTGAAGTAAAAGAAACACTTTCATTTTCCTCCCTATGTTGATAGAGCAGTCAAAAATTCAATTTTTAACTCCCATAGTCCAGTATAGAATTCCATATTTTATCCAGGTTCAACTCACTTTTGATTTTTCTTCACATTGTAGAGTATTCTAGATCTAAGTCTTCAACTTCATTTGTGTCTGTTAATTAATTTTTTCCTGGAGCAAAGTCTATCTCTCTCCTCTCTTTGGACACTTCCTCTCCCGTCTGTCTTTTTGTCCTGAAGACATCACCCAAAAGCACATTTGATGAATTGAAATCATGATATCACCTGAATTTCCTTTTGATTCTACGTGCAATTAACATGCAGGAAAAGGAACCTTCTATGTCGTTTCTGATGCCATTTTGACTATGTCAAGCAAATGCATATGTTTTTGTAGGAAGTCCAATAGCCCACAGTAAACAAATATTTTTTTGAACTCAGACAGGTTTTCTGGATAAATCTATTCTTTAAGATGTTGGTTGGACCAGAATCAACTCGTGTAGATATGAACTGTTGGATTCTGACCCCTTTTCTATTTAACTTATTTTTAACTTGTCCAAATCCAGCCCAACCAGGCTTTACCACCACTAATATTGGGTTTTATTTTGGTGATATTTTTCTCTTTGCTTTCTTTCTTTTATATATTTATTTGTTATAAGGGTTATTTTTGAACGAGCAGGTGTAAGGCAGAGAAGGAAGTAATTCAAGAAAGATGCAGAAGCTAGGCGAATACAAGTTGCCTAACTTCTTTAATTATCCACCCTACTTCACGTAATTTGCTCCTGCCCTTATTTCCATGTCTCTGTATGTATTAACACTTGGCTATAAATTTTCAGTTTCTGGATTTACATTGGAACTTCTCTTGTCAAAATGTATGGAAAACCTTTTCTTGGATGGTGTGGTGAGCCTGCATTTTGGCAGCACTAGATATCAACCAACTAGGCCTCAATCCCAATCTCCCATATCACTAGAGTATCCATTAACTAGGCCTCAATCCCAATTTCCCATATCAGTGGAGTATCAATTAACTAGGCCTCAATCCCAATTTCCCATATCAGTGGAGTATCAATTAACTGAGCCTCAATCCAATTCCGCACATCAGTGAAGGTTGGCTATATGAATCTATCCATTCCACTCTAGGACTAAATTTGTTAAGGGTGCATGATGGATATATTTATTTTCTAATGAGTAGAAAGTGAATAGAATGATTCCTAGAGAAAGGTTCTAATCAGGTCATGGAGTTAGTCTCATAATTTGGATGACAAAATCAGTTAGATCTACTTACAGAAATTTAGTTTGGATTGCTTTCTCGTTGCTGTATCTTAGAACTCAAAAGTACCGAGCAGCAGTTGTCCTTCTGGATTTCTAATAAGCTAATGGCTGCTATCAAGTAATCACTTAGAACTTCTCGTACCTGTCCCATTCTTCTACCATCCACTCTTTTATTACGCAGATGAAAACACTCTTTCTTTTAATGTGTAACATGCATGATTTTCATATTATATACATAGATTTTTTGTGTTGCTTCATTTTCATGTTTAAGTCCAACATTTTATCATGTTGGGAAACTTGTTTTTAGTTTTATGAGCAGAGTTGCAGAACAGCTTGCATTCTATGTTGTTCAACTTTATCTTGCACCTGAACACAAAACCCAGTGATAATCATTTGTAGTTTTCTGAGCCTATCCTTTTGTCTATCAAATTGCATAGCCCTGCTCTTTGTTTATCATATATTTATTGCAAAACGAACTATTTCTTCTTACTTATCAAAAGGAAGAAAAAAAGAATGAATAGAAATCATATAGAAGTAATGACCATTTACTCGAGCCATTATGCAATCATTAAATCTTAATCAGTCAATGTTCTAATGTTCTATGTGTTAGTTGAAAATTCCATTCTTTTCTTGGATCATGTAATAGTCTTCAATCTTGTGGAACAAGCTTGCTTTTACGATTTGATATTGTTATATAGTAATGACTTATCAAATGAAATGTGTTTTATTGAAGTGTAAATTTCCAAAATATTCGAGAGTTTAAGGCAAATGTGATAAATATAATCATGGTTTCGGATGAAATTTTTAATCTTCGATCTCCGAAGTGGAGGATTCTATTTTAACATTTGATGGTATACAAGAAAAAGAAAATGACTGTTATGTGTGAAATGTTTGACTTATAGCTCTTAGCATGGTGGTAATATATCTTTAAAGGGGATTTGAGTTGGTTTCTCACAAAAATAATTATGTTCTTTATTTGCTGTGCATGAAATTGGACTTTTCTTTGAGCAGTATTACAAGATTTCTGATCTGGAATGATGTTTTGCACATAGCATAATTTATTTTCTTTCCCAGTTTGCAGCCTGTGAGGGAAACTAGGGAGAAGCAGATACAGCTATGGAAAGAGCTCATAATTGATTTCTGTCGAACCCAAAAGATCTTTGTAATTGCGCTGGAGGTAGACTTTCCATTGTTCAGCAATCCTGCTATTGAAAGTGAGTGCTTCTTCTTATTAGTAGTCTATATATTTAATGTTCAGCCAAGGAGTTGGTTTATATACATTCCCAAAATTATTGCCTTGGGTAAAAATCCAGTATGGTGGTTAGAACTTAATAACAGCAGCTAGTGATCTTGAACGTCGGAGGAACTAAAAATAGTAACAACTCCATTCAGCTCGTGTGAAATTTAAGATGTTAATTTTTGTATTATAGTAGTGATAATCTGTTCAGAAAATATATATATTATAGTAGTGATAATGGAAGAAAAATATTGAAGTAATAATTTGAAAAATTGTGATATCGTATCGGAAAATATTAGAGTTAGGAAGAAAAATATTGAAGTAATAATTTGAAAAATTGTGATATCGTATCGGAAAATATTACAGAGTTATAAAGTGCACATGTTAAGAATTTGAAGTCTTAAAGGTCTTGAAAGTTGTGTAGGAATGAAATGGTAGTCCACATTCTGTAATTTCCCAAAGAAAGAGTTTCATTTAAATTTGAAAGGAGTAACTATCACCCTCTAGATTCTTACAAGATTGTCGAAATGGATCTGTACTTGACATTAATCAAGGAAGCAGAAACGAAATAGACATTCTCATGAGTCATGCATGCACACACATTTGAACTGAGATGATCTAGTCCCAGCATTAAAGAACATAAAATATATTTGTGCTGATTTTCACAGTTTGTTGTTGAAATAACCAATGATACAGAGATGATACTACAATCAGGAATGAAATGGATTAATTACATGTGAAGGTTACCCATCTAATTTCCAAGGAAGTGGTGGACTGGTTGTTTTTGGTAAAATTAAGAAGAAACAGCTGCAAAACAGAAGGAGCAAAATGTAAATATTATTATTGTTAAATGTAGAATGTCTCAAAGTTTCAGATCCAATGAGAAAATTTCTGCTATGTTACCAAAATATCATAGAATTATCTTATAGTTGCACGCCATGGAGCAGTGTTTTGAGAAGCGAGAAGTGGAAAAAAGCGATGAGATCTTGCTTCACAGAAGCAAGAAGCGTGAAGCGAAGCGCGCGCTTTTTTTAAAAAAAGCGCTATTTAGTATAAAAATAAAAATATATGAAATATGCACAGATAAACCATCAAGAATTCAATAGAAGTAACATATGAAGCAAATCTTTCAAGTTTCAACTTAGATTAAAAAGTAAATAGATAGTCAAATTGCATATAGCAAATAACATAAGTACATAACCAAAAGACAAAGTAAGCATTGAGCAAAATCCTATTCTTCAACAAGATCCTCAAACTCCTGAATTGTCATAACCACGGCTTCTACTTGATCCTCATCTTCTTCTTCTTCATCAGAGGGCTCATCAGCAAGGGTTCTACTTCTACTTGAACTTGAAGTTGAACCAGTAGTAGCTCTTTCCTTGAACAAAAAATCTACACAGTAAACAGAACAGAAAACAGAGCACCATCAAGAACAATAAAGTGAAGAAGAAGAAGAAGAAGAAATTGAAGAAGAAAGGAGAAGACGAACCAAAACTGCAGAACTGCAGAGTGCAGACGCATAAGAAGAAGAAGAAGAAGCAGACGAGATGTTGCGAAGTAGAAGGAGAAAGCTGCAAAGAAGAAAAGACAAGATGTCACGAAGCAGAAGCAGAAGCAGAAGCTCTTAGTTGCGGTAGTAGGTCAAATTAATTTCAAAACTATTAAACATTAAAAAAAATGAAAAAACAAAACGTAAACTAAAAAAGCGTCGCTTCAGTGCTTCTCACTTCAGCGCTTCGAAGGGTGAAGTGCGCGCTTTTTCAAACGCCTCAGGCTTCAGATCTAAAAAGCACAAGGGCCTCGCTTCGCTTCGAAGCGCGCTTTTTTGCGCTTTTGATAACACTGCCATGGAGTAATCGACATTAGCATATCTAGCAACAAAAATTGTCTTTGAATCACATGTAGATTGTCTCCAATGAATTTTTTTTTCCTCTGCAATATGTTTCTAAGGGAAGTAAGAAATTCATGTAAATGATCAAACTGTTTATATGTGATTCTCAAGTTTAATGGCTTGAATTTGTAATACTTACTACTCTGGAGCACAAGATTTCCGAAGAGATCTCTTCAGTCTTTCCATGCCATTAAGTATGCATGTCTGTTCATAAACCATATTAAGCAAAAGAAATTGTCAATCACAATAGCATTAGGTGGTCAAGCTTGCCGCTACTGGTTGAATTTCTTTTTAAAAAAACAAAAAATCCCTGCATTTTTAGCTAAAAGAAAATGTGATTATCCCTTTATGTGGTATAGCTTGCCTCTGACTCAATGAAAATCTTTTGTAATCTGGAATGGTGTCAATTTGTGTGCCACAACTGAATACAGATGATCTTTTGTTAGTGCAGGATCTCTGAGTCATGAAGCTAGGGAGGCATTTCTCTCGGCTTTGGTTTCTGATGGTAAGCGATCTTGCCATAGTAATAATATATTGGACCTTAACGAGAGTCCGTTGTACTGCAGAAGGCTTGATCTCTGACTCTGATCTACTTGACAGGTCGTGCAGAATGGATGGATAAAGGTCATAGAAAATGCCTAGTCCTATGGCATCGTATCCAAGACTGGGCAGACTTGATTGTAAACTTTGTGAGTAGTAGTATAACCGTATGATAGTTGATGTCTGTACTTTGGCACTGTCCCAACTCAATATGCTTGTGGATTACAGAACCTGGTAGGGTTAGGAATGGGTCTGCATTTGAGGGGACTATACTATGATTTGTTTAGTGGATTTAGGACTCATTCTTGGCTATCATACTCAAATGTCATATGATGTTGCTAAATTAGCAAAAGTAGAGGTTAAGTAAAGGAGAATAGAATCATGTAGTCCTGATCATTTATGTTCCTGATGCTCTCCCTTGCTCCACGCCTACCACCTCATATAGCCATCTTTATATAGAACCAATATGCCTCTCTATGGGTTGTTCATTTATATAAATGGTTGCGCTTCAAGATCATGTTTATCATCAATATTCAAGAACTACCCACCCCCCTTTTGCGTAGCTTCCACTTTCCTGCTTTCTTGTTCTTCTCAAATTTATCTGAAATCTCGCTCAGTTTGGTCATTTGAGTTGAATTTCTCTCGGAGTATTATACTATAAAAGAAGTGATTTTAATGTTTAGCAATTAGATTCCCTGTTGGAAGACTGCTATAAACCATATTTGGGGATGGATGCAGAAAGACATGGTGTCTGGTTTTTCTTTTAGATGGAATGATGAACAGGAGTATATTTAACCTTGTCACATTTTTTTTGTGTTGGCTATCTGCTGCCATAACCGACCCTTATCGCATTTATATCTGTCTCATTAGGTGAAGGAGAATGGGCTGGAGGACAGTGTTATGACAGTTGAAGAAATACGTTCAGGGGTGGAGTCCCGTGGAACAGGTAAGATTTGGGTTTTAGAATCTAAAAGATATTAGATACTAAAGTCCACAAATTAGTTAAAAACCCAAGCTAACATATGCAAAAGATTTAAAGAAAGAAGACGAAAGTAGTAACTAACATTGTTTTCTCTTTATTCAAAAGTATTGATTACTATTTTCTTCTTTCTGTAAATATTTTGCATATGTTAGCTTAGGTCTTGGCACTTCACTTGCCCTATATGGACGAAGCGTATTTTGACTGAGAAGAGTTAACGCTTTCAATTGTTTCTTTTCTAATATGATCGTGTGCTTGTTTCCATCTTGAACTACTCGTTCATAAACGTGTAATGGAAATATCAGTGGATCCTTATATCAAACATTTTACGCTTAACATCTATGTTTAGTCGTGAATTCGCATACATGGTTTAACTAGTTTTTATTCTCTGAAGCACTTCATGGACTGATGGAATCTTATGCTATATCTTCTTTTTTATTTGTTTCATTTGTTTGTTTGGCGTTTTAATTTTCCAGAGCTTCATGGAATAGATCGTACAGTTCTTATGCGAGCTCTGAAGCTGCTCGAACATAAAGGGAAGCTAGCAATATTTAAAGGAACTTCAGCTGATGATGAAGGTATCAAATTTTCTCTGTAAACCACCTTGATGAACTGTATCTTTTGTGTAAAATGAGGGAGAAAGTTGGTATCGACGAGCATTTGTGGAATACTTGTATGTTTTCATGTGATGATACAGTTACCTTACTGAACTATTTTGACTTGAAGTAGAATAAATATTGAATTCGTACCTAACTAGTTTGTAAATTTTTAGTTGATTCACGCGTTATTTTTGTTAATACACTTTATCAAACGACCCACTGAATAACATTGTGCTTTCACTTGTTACACGACTCATTTGAGGGAAAACGTATTGTGCTTTCACTTCCTTAATAGAATTATAGCTACTAACCTAATTGTAAAGTTTTTAAAATGATGCGTCAAATTTGCTCCTAATTATGTATCATTACCAAATTATCTACTTTTCTCCTACCTATGAGCAAATAATGTTGGATCTTTCCTACAATTATTCCTAATTGAGTTTGGTTTAAACTAACAAGATAACAAAAAATCATAATTAAGTTAGGATCAAGAAAAAAAAAAAGTTCACGCATAACAACTACTCCAATTTTTCACTTCTTGTTCAATTATATACAAGTTCAAGTATTTATTTATGCACAACTAAAATTAAAGGATATATATATTATAAGTGGATTATTATGATTTTACTACTCCCTTCCTCTTAAATTATCTATCATAATTTTTAAAATTAATTATTTCAAATTATTTATTATTTTTTTAAAAAATTATTTGATCCTTGATAATTATCGTGGACGACTAGAAACACCTCAATACAGTAAATATCTAATAAAACGATATAACGAGGGTAAATAGTAAAAAAAAAAAAAAGTTATCTTAATTAGTACTTCGTCTATTTGCAGTTTTGTACTTATCCAGTATTGTCAAGCACACTCTTAAGGAGCAAAAAGTGGAATGATAATTTTACTATATCACCTTTTGAATATAATAAATTTAATATAACAAATTAAGAACTACATGATAAATTATGTCTTTAGTTCTCCAAACTAGACAATCAACAAGCAGACATCTAGAGAAAATATTTTCCGACGAGGCATTTAAAAAAGTAAAGTTGGTTAAAACATATCTACGAAAATAGCTGAACTAAAAAAACCAACGAAAAAAGAGGTCGAAAAAAACAATCACAACAAGGCAATATAACATGATCAAAGAAAGCCTTTGATCAGGCTGGATCTCTATATACCCAAACGAAAGCTTCTTCATGCATAGGATGGAGCTAGGCATTCATCAACCATGTCGACAAGGTTAGGGTTCTCCAATGCTGCAGCTACGCGTTCTTTATCATTCAACTGCTTATTTACTGCAGGCAGATAGCAAATTATCAGTTGCTGGATATAATAAAGCAAGCTTGGACTACTCTTGAAGAAAAGCTAATGTTTTATTATGATAATAAACAGGAAGGTTGTATGGTTTTCTTTCCTTCCATCTCTTTTTGACAGGGATATGTTTAATAGTAACTTAAATTTACAAAAAGGGGAACATTTTGTGTGGAAAAATGCAAAACTCATGTGCTTTCTAAAGGAATGCGCCCTTTTGTGAAGGCAAAAAGGAAGTGAGAAATACAGGCTTTTGTGGATTCAATAGGAGAAAGTCCAGCAGAGTGGCAGCCAAAGAATTGTAGCTCCAAATTTGTTCAGGTTGACGGTAATTGGAGGCTAAATATTGGATGTTGAATGAGTTGAGTATGACAAGAGAGACAGATACCTGCAGCTTCAGTAGCATGAGTACCAGGTGCTACTCTAATATCAACCTGGCAAGACAACAAGGATATGTTGTTAAAAACAAGCAGACCGAGTACCTGTGGACAGGGAAAACAATTTCAAACAATTTAAGGAAATAGCTAGCTACCAACAAAATACTTCGATATTGAAATATTTGCATAATTTTCCAACAAGATAAATGACTTTCAAAAGAAGTCCTTGCATCATTTTTTCATTCTGGTGCTTAAGAAAGCAACTAGTTGAAACTGCAGGAGACTGGGTTAAAGATCTGATACGGATTTACTCATATCATGCAGGAACAACTCACAAGTAGTTAAAGCACAAGAAAATTTCACTAGTACATTGACCTCATCTCTGGCAGCCAAAAGAAGCTACCTGACTCCTTTGCAACATAAAAGCAATATCACAATCCATACCAAGCCCAGCCTTCTACTTTTCAAGGAAGATAAACAAATTCAACACTTGCTGGATTTCTGAGCTCAATTAGTTGTTCCTCACCCAACAGGAGTAAACCACTAAACCTTCAAAGGTTTACAAACAAGGCGATATGAAAACAACACAAATTTAAGACGTATATAAAATGAGAGAAGTTCAAAAGGGTCCTTGGTAGGAAAAGGAGAAGCTGAGAACTTAGCAAATATGATGACAAAAAATCCTACTTTGCTCAGGAAAGGAAGCTGCACAAGAACTTTGCAGAAATCATGACAACTTTGCTTAGCTGTTGAGCAAGAACGAGATGTAATTTGCTACTCAACCTGAAGGATAGAATTTTCTCTCCATCCACGATTATTGTGACTTTTTTCTACAAGTGAAAACTAAAAGGGTATCAAGGGTAGAAGACTCCAACATAGAACATACAAGCAACCTACTACACTTCCCTTCCTAACAAATCCAATCATTCAAAGCTCGACTGCATATCACTTTTGCTCAACCAACTCAATCAACTAAGTACAATCTCATCCTAGCTGAGATCATCTATATGAATCACCTATACTTATTCAACTCTATCAGGTGCATTTATTCCAAAACTAAATAATCTTGACAAGGAAAATTGAGAGTTCTCTAAAACTAAAGATGCTCTAAGTCACACATTTATCACGTTTATATCTAGCAGGTTCATTTATTCCAATACCAAATAATTTGTCTTGCAAGCAAAGTTGGAAGTTTTCTAAAACTAAAGGTTCTCTAAACACACATTTATCACGTTTGCCTCTACACTTACATACAAGCTTCTAACCAGAACAAAGGATTTTAAGAAGAAAACTAACATATAACTAATTACTTAGCCTTAAGATGAATCTCTAGCCTATGATGACTATGTAAAAACTACGCCGTCTTATTAGAAGATTTTAGCTTATATGTTGTTCTGAAAGAGTGGGCTCAAATTCAGGTTGTACTGTCTTTATATTTTATAATCTTTTGGGGAAATGCATCATTAGAACCGGCATTGATTTGAAGCAGCTAAAAACTAAACCATACAATGGAGAAGAATTTTCACAATAAGCTGATCAAACTCAGAACACTCTTTAAACAAATGAAAAGCAGGAACATAGTAAGTTCAGTATCAAATTTTGAACTTCAAAATTCAATACTTCAATACTAGTCAACTAGTTTCAATAAGCTAACAGTTAAAGGTTAGGCAGCCACATATAACCAAAGTTATATGAAGCACAATGCCGATTTTAGTATCTGGAGAACTGTTGGACAAAAAGACAACAACTAGCATAATCTTAAAAAGTCTGTTCTTTTCGATAATGAGAAATCTGAGAATTCACTCAGAATGGCTAAAGCCTTTTTTTTTCTTTTGATTGGTTCAAGTGTAACTTCCATTGGTCTATTAACGTAAAAGAGTGCTGGGAGAAGATACAACCAAATAGAGTGGCTAAAACATTTTTGAGTATAAGAACATCAGATAGCATAAAAGAAAAGATTAGTAGATGTTCCCACAAAATGGCTGGAACATCATCATTTCATATCACATTTCCAAAACAAGCTTATGTTTTGAAAATAATGTTTTGAGACAACAACTAGAGAAAATTCTAACAAAATAGTTGGACTTTTATCAATGCTAGTAAGTGGTTAAACACTTCGGAAACCACATTTTCTGTGAGAAAGTATAAAAGGAATTTTTTTAATCTGATATACTAGGACTGAAGTAAGGATAAAGCTGCACTTTTCACTTTTCATTTTAATTCCCTCTTCTAGTTTGTCGGTCAAGCCTCTGCTCTCTCCCTATTGGTCGACCCTCTGCTCCTTTACTTCGTTAAAGCTGAATTACATCCTCAAAGGAGAAAGTCTTCCTCCATTAACACCTTTTTTTAAGAAAAAAAAAATTAATCACAACGGAAACCCACAATCACTATCCTTTGGGTGTGAATCAAGTAAAACCCCACTCCTATGCAATAGCTCGCAAACTACAGAGGAGAAGTAACCTACACTAGGCAAACCCAGTGTGACGAGTTCGACCCAGAAGGCAAACCCCTTACTTTCGCAGGCAAGGGGTTTCGAACTTGAGACCTCCAACATGGAAGTCCGATGTCCGCTACCAGGAAGGGTTTCTAGAAAATCATGATACAAAAAACAATGTAATAATGATACAAAAAACAATGTAATTTCACATGACACAAATTTGTTGATTTTACTTACTGTTATCGTTTTCTCGAGTTACTTCTATATTGCATATTACACCTAAACCATGATTTACACCACAAATCAGACTCTACATCATCAGATTCCATTTCAACATTTTTCCCCAGACCTTTACTCTTTCCACTTCCCTCTCAATTGAAGAAAATTCACAGCCACAGGTGATCAGATTGAATATCATTAGACCATTTAAAAGGAAACATATATAACCTAACAACACTGATGATAAACCAGAACAAAGTGTGGCTGTCATCAACTACTCATAAGAATTTGAAAGGAATAGGATAAAAGAATTCTGAATTACAAAGTTCAGCTGTGATTTGAAAACCAGCACACCCCGGTTCCAACTTCCAAGTTCCCCAAATAAGATAATTTGAATCTAGTGTTGCCAGGCAGCTACAGTGAAGCTAAAAGATGCCATACAGCTGAGGGATGTTTAAGATATAGTAGCAAGAACCATAAGGTGGATCTGTGCATATGCGATATGCTCTTGAGCAGTTGAGCTACTAATAATCCTCCCCCCCGCCTCCCGCCCCCTCTATATGCGTGTATCAGTCCTATTTCTATTTCTGATTCTTGTCACATCATTTGCTTACAGTGTATCATTTAAGCTGAAAGGAAAGCTATCCATTTAATACCCAATATACCAGAATGAAAGTAACGGCTTGGTTGAATTAATTTTTTTTATTGCTAGCATGGTAGAATTAAATTAAGGCCAGATATTAGCTAGGTGATGATACATGCCATGCTGTGTAGAATCTAACCATGCCTCGTAACAACAGGTTCAACAAAAGGTAACCAAATTTGCAAATTTTGAAAATGAAATCATGAGAGTGTAAAATGTGTCCCCGAAGATTCACGAAACTGGTGCCAATGAAAAAACTTTGAGGTTGAAGTCTTTAATAGTTCTAAGAAGACACACAAACATAGCAGCACATGACATCAATGCTTTGTCCAGTTATACAAGTATAATCTCTTTTCTATGGCTTTGGGAAATAATTGGCTTCTATAATAAAATTGATGAGTCTCGGACTAAAGTTAATGAAAGGTTGGAGGCTTGGAAACACGCCTTGGAGTCCAATGGATTCAAATTGAGCAGGACCAAAACTGAATACATGGAGTGTAAATTCAGCGCTGAGAGGGAGGAAGCAAACTCTGAGGTGAGGCTTGCCACTCAACCTATCCCCATGAAGGATAAGTTTAAGTATCTGGGGTCAATCATTCAGAGTAGTGGCAATATCGACGATGATGTCACACATCGTATTGGGGCAGCATGGACTAAGTGGAGGCTGGCCTCTGGTATATTGTGTGACAAAAAGATACCATCCAAACTTAAAGGTCAGATCTACAGAGTGGTGGCTAGACCAGCGTTGTTGTATGGGGTGGAGTGTTGTCCTATTAAAAACATACATGTTCAGAAGATGCATGTCGCAGAGATGAGGATGCTGAGATGGATGTGCGGTCACACCAGAAGTGACAAGGTTAGGAACGAGGCAGTTCGGGAGAAAGTGGAGGTGGCCTCGATGGACGATAAGATGAGGGAAGCGAGACTGCGATGGTTCGGACATGTGCCAAGAAGGAGTATCGATGCCCCTGTTAGGAGGTGCGAGAGGTTGGTGGTGGGAGCGACTCGGAGGGGTAGAGGTAGACCGAAAAAGTACTGGAGGAAGGTGATCAGACAGGACATGGCGGAACTCGACCTCACTGAGGATATGGCCTTAGATAGAAAGAAGTGGAGGTCGCGAATTAGAGTAGCAGGCTAAGTTCCTCTTTCGCTTCTTCTTAGTCTTCTCCTCCGTGTTATTATTATTAGTAGTAGTATTAGTATTTGTATTATTTGTAATATTACTAATCCTTTTTCTTTTCTTTATCTGACATATATATATATATATATGTGTGTGTGTGTGTGTGTTAGCTTTATCATATTTACATATTGTCATGTGATATTCTTTGTTAGTCGCAC
>JAPFFP010000103.1:17419845-17437493 GCA_026153255.1 Solanum medicagineum | reverse complement strand
AAGGTCTGCGTACAATCTACCCTCCCCAGACCCCACTTGTGGGATTTCACTGGGTATGTTGTTGTTGTTGTTGTATAATAAAATTATAATAGCACATCACTTATAGATTAACACTCCATCAATTGTAATATGCTTTTTATAGGAGAAGACGTGTAACATATACAAGTATGTTGGATCAAAACAGAAGGATGATAAAGCATACCTTATAGCGGGAAGGCAGACTTCGCATAAGCTTCACACGCAAGCATAATCCAATAACAGTGGCCATGCTGCAATGTTCAACGGTAGGCGTGAATGTGACCCTGAATCAAAGAACTTCCTCTTCTTAGACAACACAAAACTGCCACTTATGAGGAATCAAAACAGAAACATATGAAACAGATTTGTTTCTCACCTTACATGGCTTTGTTTGTCATCTACCTCAACAGCATCTTCTGTTATAACTTTCAGCTCTTCCAGAGAATAGGGATGTTCTGGATCTTTTATATCTCTAATATGATGTAAGAATGTTAAGGAATGATTGAACTTTCATTGCTATAAAGATTCCCTGACAAATCAAACTTTATAGTTCTCTTGGAAATGATACAATGTTGACCCAAACATGCAGGAAAATAGTTAGAAGGAATCCTATAAAACACACAGTCAAATGTATTGTACTCATGTTACTCACTGTATAACACTAGCATTTCTGAAGCAAGGGGAAAGTGTGAAACTATGTTAAGGATCATCAAGCAGAGTAAAGTGAAGATGGCAATTATGTGTAGTGAATCGGTTAGACTGACCCATAATTTAATTGAATAGGAAGTATACAGAGATAGTCAGTTCCTAATATATGCTACCATTTGCTAGGAATAACAAAACACTGTTCACTTCGATTTGCCTTGGCTGAAATTTGAAAAATTATAAACAAATGCTAAAGGTGAAAAAGACGCATGCCCTACCAGCCCAGAAAAAAAACAAGATAAAGCAAATAAAGACAAGAAATCATACGTGGCTGACAAATCCCCATGTTTCTACAGAAAATGGAGCATAGTCGCTGATATGTACACTTACCCACCCTCCCATCCCCTGTTTCTGCAAAGTAACCAGACCTCGATATGCCTACTTCACTCCAATTTCACTCTCTGGGCTTTAGCCAAAATGACAATGACAAAAAAGTAAACAATCTTATTATACCAGAAAAGAGAAAGCTAATAAACATATTTCCTGCACTGAAGTACAAAAAGCTTATTCACTTTATCTTTCACATTGAACTACATGGCACGACAATAAGTATCACAAACAATTGGTATAAAGGAATTAACTCTAGTTAGCAAACTTAAATACCTCCTCTAGGGTTTTTCCATGCAATATGTTAATGCTGCTCAAAGACTTGATCTAAATGACTGAGCATAAAGCTATCACAAATTCTGAAGTGGATGAGTTCTAGCCTCATTATATTCCCTTAACATATATAGAGTAATTTCAAGACTGAAATAACAAATTAAGAACAACATTCGATTTCAATCATCATTAACACAAGGATTATATGATGAAATCATTCAGAAGGATATCAAAAACTTCTAGCTGATCGATAGGTTCAGCTGCATATTCATCCAGAACAGTTGGCGCACGCCTATTTCGCCTCTCTTTCTTTTCATACACAACGGGGTTGGCATTTATTAATTCAGAAACCATTTTCAGTGATGGCTTGTGTAAGATTCAGCCTCCAGTACTGATCTCTGTAAAGAAGTATACCTAAAGCCAAATTCTGAGCTCAATATGTAAATAAAATAAACCTCAAACTTGTTTTCTTGGTCATCAGCTAAAAAATGCATCTTTTCTTATGTAACAAAAACAAAAATCAAAAAATACACTTCTTTATCAAAAAAAAAATCAAAAAATACACTTTCCACCATTATCAAAACTGAAGCAAACAATTACTTAACAGATTGTCCAGTTGCTCCCCCCTCCCACCACCCCCCCACCCCCAAAAAAGAACAAGAAACAGTTATCTACAGTGGCGGAGCCACATAGGTATTAGGGGTTTCATCCAAAACCCCTTTAGCGAAAAATTATACATAAAGAATAATTTTTTAATGTATATATAATAGATATCAAACCCCCTTCGATTAGTTCATATGTCTACTTCTTATGATTTTCACCACTGCTTAGCTAAATCTAATTTGGGCAAAATAAAGAGACGCATGTTAATAAGAGAACACCCCTTACATAAACTTAAACAAGACAATTACTCTACACCCACATGAATAAGCATACAAAATCAAAATTTTCACAAGAGTCAGTGGAATTTTTCAAGAAATAACTATAGGCACAAGGGGTCAAGTTAAAAATCACAACTTTCAAGAAACTAAACATGTTTTTACTTACGAACTAAATTTCCAATCTGAAAAAAAAAGAACAATACCTGGTGGTGGAAGAGAATTAGAATGAGCTAAGCCTAGGGAGAGATGGTGGAAGAAAGAGGATGTTGGCGGGCAATAACATCTCCTGAATCTTTGGGACCTAAAACCATATAAGTATTTTGTCTTTTTTTCTTTTTTTTTTTGGTCCTTGCATGGGGCATGAAGTTCTTTAAATTACATAAATCATCACTTCTTTTCCTTTCATGCAAATTGGTCCCTTTTACTAAAACTTGTACAACATTTTTAAAAAAACAAAAAGATAAAGACAAATATGTTATAAATAATAATACATGTAGGGGTGTCAATGGGACGGTTCGGTAAGTTATTTTTAAAAAATTATACCATCTCAATTTTTTGGGTATTTTATAATGTATAACTAAAATTAAAATTTTTAAATCATCCCAATCATATCGATTTTTCTTCGGTATCGTTATCGGTACGATTCGGTTAATTTTTAGATTTTTTTTTAATTTTTAAAGTATCATTTCAAAATAAAATATTATTAAAATATTTTTTTACAAATTTATTCTTGAAAAAATACTTTAATTCACCAAAAAGTCGAAAATGTAAAATCGTCTTGCCATATTATTTGATCTAAAACTTTAATACAAGAATATTTGCATAGATTTTGTCATATTTGTTTGATGAAGGTTCTATTATAGCATCTTTTAATTTGAAAACTACTTAATTAAAGGCTAATTAAAGAGCAAAGACCAAAAATCGTCAAATCATCGGAGTAGGAAATAGGTTATATTTATATTTGAAAAATTTTATAAAATATATTTATAAGGGTAAGCTCTCTGCTCTATTTGCTTACAATATTAAATTTAACATGTTAATATATAAAATATATTTATATACATGTAAAGTTCTTCGGTTCGGTTTGGGAATATTTCAATTTTTTTATAAACTAAAAAGACCTTCCCACTTATTTGGGACGGTTATACACCTAAATAAAAGTCCATGATTTTATTGAGAAAATGATAAAAATTAGTTCAATATAGTTCGGTCGATTTTTCATACTCTTTTCACACCCTTAAATATATGTATTAGAAGTTCATGTAGCTTATAGAGGAAGTTGTTCTCTTAGTTTATAGAGAAAGTTTTTCCCTTAATTTACAGAGGAAGCTCTTTCCTTAGCTTATATATATGGTCTTAGTCCTAATGCATGTACAAAATAGAAAGAAAAGCTAAGCGTGCTCTCTCTACTCTTCTTACTATTTCCTCTTTTCCTTTACTATTTATATTGGTTATTAGTTTTAATTTCCTAACACGCAATCAACACGAAGCTTTGTCTATTTGAAGTTACTTTAAACAGGTAAAATGGGATAAGAATTTTATTTTTCTAAAATGCCTAATATTTCTAAACTCGCCCTGGATATATCGGACAAACGTTACTCATCATGGGCACTAGATGCTGAAATCCACCTGGATGTGATGGATCTACTAGACACCATAAAAATAATAACTAGGCATCCAACCAACATTGGGCCAGAGTTATATGATACTTCTTCGTCACCATCTTGACAGGAATTAAAAATAGAATATCTCACTCTAAAATTTCTCTGTATATTGTGGAACAAACTGAAAGACAGATATGACTACCTGAAGTTGGTTATCCTTGCACAAGCACATTATGATTAGTTTAATTTGAGATTACTAGATTTTAAAAGTATAACAAAATATAATTCTTCCATATATAGAATTATAACACAGTTAAACTTAACGGAGAAGATGACGTTGAGCATGATAAGTTTGAAAATATATACTCCACATTCTCCTGCGAATATGCTTGTACAGCAGTGATATTGAGAGATAGGCTTTAAAAAATATTCTAAATTACTTTTCCACCTTCTTAATGCTGAACAACATAATGATCTATTAATGAAAAATCATGAAAATTGACCTATTGGTTCTATGCCACTCCGTTAAGTGAATCTGGCAAATTATCACCAACGAGAAAAAGATCACGACCCTAGTCCAGACTGTGGCCGTAGTTGAAAGAGAAATTATAATCATGATGGTCATCTTTCACCAAAAAATAACCAACAATATAAAAAGAATGGTGAAAACCAGGAACCTGTGCGGAAAAAAAAATTCAGAAAGCGTATGCCATAAGTGCGGATGAATGGGGCACTGATCAGATACCTATCGATCATCAAAGCGTCTAGTTCAGCTCTATCAGGCATCCTTAAAAAGGGGTGATAATAATGCAAAGACAAACTTTATCTCTAAGATAATGTTAAGCTCATGCATCTGGATATAACTAATTCTTTTTATCTCTTACAAGGAAAAATGACCAGTGATGAGCCTACTATAATCTAGATAATTTTTCTTTTGTTTGTATCAGTTGGTATGTTTATATTTTTCTAGTTCCTGTAAATAAATAAAGTATGTATAATGGCTCTTTTTAATAGTAATGTTTACTTTATTTTGTTTTTTTTTTTTTTGAAGAAAATATGAATATACCTCAAAATTAATTGAGGCTCCAAATATTTCTGCTTAAGGGGACAAAACTTTTTATAGAAGAAACACTTTTCTCTTTAAAATCCCCAAGAAACTTGTTAAGTGTCAAAAATATCAGTCAAAATGGATGTCCTGTCGAGACACTAAATGAAATGAATATTAAATACCTTCGTATAACCAAGAGTGTCTCAGGCCAAAAACATATTTTGGAGAAATTGCCAACTTTATCTTCTGGTTTATATTATGCAGAGATTAATACAATTGAACTACATTCAATCATAAATCAGAAGTTTACCGATTTAAATACGTTTGTGCTATGACATGACCGAACAAGTCATCCTGGATCAATAATGATAGGCGAATTATTGAAAGTTCAATTAGACATCTATTAAAGAACCTGAAGAATCTTATTAATAATGAATTTTCTTATGTTACTTGTTATTGAGGCAAATTAATTGCTATGCCATCAACCCTCAAGGATAGTATCGAATTCCCTAGCTTTTTAGAACATATACACGGGAATATATGTGGGTTTTATTTATTCACCTAATGGATTGTTCAAATATTTTATGGTCCTTATAGATACATCCTCAAGATGATCTCATGTGTGTTTCTTATAATCTCGCAACCTGACATTTATGAAGTTATTGGCACAAATAATAATGTTAAGGATGTAATTCCCAGATTATCCTATTAAGGCTATTCACCTCGATAAAAGTGAAAAATTTACATTCCAAGCTTTTGATGATTATTGTTTATCAATTAGGATCAGAATTGAATATCTAATTGCTCATATCCATTCTCAAAATGGCCCTATAAAGTCATTTATCAAATGTCTATAATTAATAGCAAGGCCATTGTTTATGGAAACAAAAATGCCCACTACTATTTAGGGTCATGCTATCTTGCATGTGGCAGTACTTATTCACATTATGCCGACTAATTATAATAAATACTCTTCGTCACAATTAGTATTTGGCCATGAGCCAAATATAGCTCATTTACGAATTTTTGGTTGTGCGGTACATGCCTATAGCATCACCACAATGTAATGAGATGGGCCTTTGATTCGATGAAATAATTTTTTCACAATTTAGGGGAGAAAAGAAGGACCTCATAAGAGAAATTGCGTGAAAAGTTTCATCACTATCTCATTTTGATCCACATACCTATATATATGAGTAGGAGATCCAAAAGATCGTCCTCTTACAAATAGTGTTGGAGGTTTGAATGATTTCTTATGAGCTTTCTTTTAATCACGCTTGGAGATAATTAAATAATACATATGATGGATGATAACTATCTTTTTATGGATATGAAATTTCTAAATATATCTCACATACTAATGTAGTTTTAATCCCCAAGGAATATAGAGTAAAGTTGTTTGTATATTTGTGTTCAATTAGTCTAAGCTCTTTCACTAACAAAATTCTTTCCAAGGTGCGTTGCAAAATAATAGTTCTTATGTTTCCATACATTATCTCAAAGAATCAGAGGAGATTTATGAGGGAAAGAAGCATTTTTGAGAATGTGCTTCTAGCACAAAAGATTATCAAAAATATTAACCAAAGAAATGATTTTCACAATATGATGGTGGAAACTAGATATGTAAAAGGTCTATGATAGAGTGTCATGGATCTATCTCATAAAAGGTACGAGAAGGTTTGACTTTGATGAAAGAATTATAGATATGATGTGGAGACTCATCTTAAATAACTGGTACTCAATCCTGATCAATAGGCAATCTTTTGATTTTTTTTTTAGTCTACAAGGAGACTAAAACAAAGTGATCCACTTTCGTGTACTCCTTTCATAATTATGGCTAAGGTGCTAACAAGAGGTCTAAATAGACTGAATAGCGAAGAAGAGTTTAAAGGATTTGACATTTCAAAATGGAGCAAAAAAAAAAATGAATCATCTATCTTATGTAGACGATACAGTACTATTTTGCTTAGGGCATAAAGGGGTCAATGAAAAAAATGATGAAGGTGCTAAGAGATTATAAATATGTGTCTAGTCAATTTATAAATTTATCAAAGAGTTATTTCTACTTACATGAGAAGATGCCCACAACAAGCAACAGAGAATAAAAAAGGTGAGAGGAATTGCACAAAGTGTTGTTTTCGTTCACTTACCTTGGTTGCCCAATTTTTTATGGTAGAAGAAGAAATTCTCATTTTGAAGATCTGATTAAGAAGATTACTGAAAGGGTTATGGGTTGGTAAAATAAAGTGTTAATATATGAAGTAAGATATGTCGTAATAGCTTATATGTCGCAAACAATGCCCGTTCTACTATTTGTAATGAACCTCCTAAAAATATTATAATCAGCTTCATAAATAGGAGGAGAGGGTTCGCTTAGATGACAAATAACTACCTCAATAATCTCCACAGAAAACATCAGATAAGAAGATAAGATAGAGTATCGCGAAGATCTAAGTTCAGAATTTACAAAAATGAAGAAGCAAAGGGTGAGTACCAACCACACGGTACACAACTAACGAACTTCTAAACGCAAAGTTAAGTAATACAGAATAGGGTACTCCTAACTCTCTAACCAAACCTCCACAACTAGAATCTGCATAAAATCAGCCCAACCTAATAGTTCACAATATACATATACAACTAAATAACCACGTCAATATTTATAAATCAACAACATGATGATCAAGTTCATCCATCACAAGTTCCACAAAAAGGTACTCACAAGTTCATAAATGATAAAGATATGTAATGCAATGCAATGCAATGTCAAGTATAACAATGCATGTCTGACCTAGTGATACAAATCCGTTGTTTCTCAGTCTGGGACCCACGGGGGACTTTTAGTCCATGCAACCATTGCAACGTATGACACGATCCTCGAATCATAGTATCCATTGTGGCGTGCAACACAACCCTCAAATCGTAATATCCGTTGCGATGTGCGACATGACCCTCGAATTATAATACTGGTCACGATGTGCGACACGTCTCTCAAAATAGTACATCCTCTTTAATTCTCATTTTTCCTCAATTCACATAACCTTTGTCACAATCTTGTCTCAGAATCAATGCAAATAGGCATGTTCACACAATTGATGAGGAGATCATCAACTTTTAATCATACACCATACATAACAACATACTCGTGACACAATATCAATAATAAATTGATAAATTTTTTCAAATCATTCTCAATATATCACACATCAATATATATAAGCAAGTTGTTCTTTATTATCCCTTTTCATCATTAGGATTATCAACAAGAACAAATCAAACCATCACCAAGTCTCATTATCTCAAGCACAACTAACAAGGAAATACATATATCTATATGCTTAATAAGAGCCAAGAAATTCACTTGCCTTATTTAATAAAATAATCACTGCGAAACTTGAGTCTTTCGTGATGTTTTTGGATGATCAAAATCTGAGCTCAAAGGTGAAAAGTAATAAAACCTTTAATACAGCACAATGGTTTATACGGGAGGTTTTATTCCTTCACCCTTTTTAGATTCTTTCCATGACACAAATTTTAGGTACCCTGAACTCTTCAATATATCAGACACTTGTTCTTTCACTGACACTTTGATATATCAGGCTTTTCTTCCTTCACTTACTCACTTATCAACTTTACTCTCTGATTAGCAACACATGACATTTTACCTCATGCTCTAAGTCAAGCACTTCTTTAGGCCCTTTAACAGTCAAAAGTAACTAAATATATGGCTCAAACCACATGCGAGTCCTGCCAAATGTTGAATACTCATTGCTATCAATTATTTCTTATCTTACCAATTCACATCTTGGATTTTTTTATAAAAGATACGATAAAGTTAATGAAAAAGCAATCAATAAATTAAGATACATGAATTCATAAACATCTTAAGGTATGAGCTAATATCGATAGATAAGGAATTGGGGTACAACTTAAAATTAAGATAAGTCTTTTTATTGTGAGTCTACATTTTTGATAGTATGTTTTGTCAAGATATGAATCGGTAAAATAAAAAAATAATTGAGAGCAACGAGCAGTGTTTGGAAGGACTTACATGTGATTTGGGCCATAAATTTAATTACTTTTGACTGTGAAGGACCTAAAAAAGTGCTCCACTTAGAGATTTGACTTAGAGCATGAGGTAAAATTTTGTGTTTTGTTGGTCAGAGAATAAAGTTGACAAGTGAGTTAGTGAAGGAACAAGAGCCTGAGATATTGAAGTGATAGTGAAGGAACAAGTGTCTGATATATTGAAGAGTTCAGGGTATATAAATTTGTGTCATAGGAAGAATCTAAGAAGGTGAAGAAATAAGATCACTAGTATATACCCTTTGTTTGGAATTAATGCTTTTACTAATTTTTGCCTTTTAGCTTAAATTTTAATCATCCGAAAGCGTTATGAAAGACTCAAGTTTCAAAATGATTGTTTGATTAATTGTGGCAAGTGAATTTCTCGTTCTTGTTAAGTGTATAGATACACATATTTCCTTGTTGGTTGTGCTTGAGAGTAATGAGACTTGGTGGTGATTTGTACTTGTTCTTGTTGAATAATGCTAATGATGAAAAATGGATAATAATAAAAAAATTTGCTTATATATATTAATGTGTGATATATTGAGAATGATTTGGAATGATTTATCAATTTATTGTTGATATTGTATCACGAGTATGTTGTTGTGAATGGTGTACGGTTAAAAAAAAATCATTTCCTCATTAATTATGTGAACATGCCTATTTGCATTAATTTGGAGACAAGATTATGACAAAGGTTATGTGAATTAAGGATTAATGAGAATTAAAAAGGATATAACATTTTGAGAGATGTGTCACATGCTGCGACGAGTATTATAATTTAAGGGTCGTGTCGCATGTTGCGGCGGATACTATAATTCGAGGGTCGTGTCGCACGACGTGATGAATACTATATTTGAGGGTTGTGTCGCATGTCGCGATGGATACTATGATTCTAGGGCCGTGTCGCACGCTGCGACGAATACTATGACTCGAAGATCTTGTGACACGCAGTGAAAAATGCATAGACTAAAAGTCTTCCATGTGTCTCAGACTGAGAGACAATGTGTGTGTATCACTACATCAAACATGCATCATTATACTTAACATTGCGTTGCATTATACATCTTTATCAACAATACAAAAGCAACTTTAAAATTTGCAGTAGGACAGAGATAACAGAATATTGCAATAGAATTAGACTGAATAACAATAATGAGGATGATTCAGGAGGTATAATAAATGCCTTGAAAAATTATGGAATAAGTGAAGGAAATCAGAAAGTGTATGCGTCAACAAAAGGCAAACATAAAATACATGTTCAAAAAGTGCAATCAGATGGTAGATTATCTAGCTAATCTAGCTATCAACAGAACAAAAATGCATTAGTTCAAAATTTTTGAGGAGTTACCAAACAAAGACAAATGCATCCAGAATACAAATAAATCACAAATTCCTTCCATCAGAATAAGAATAAAAGAGATTAAAACACATGCAAAATCAGAAAGCAGGATATGAACATGATAGGGGAAGGGCAGTGCACATATTTACAAAATAGTTGACCCTTTTCAAGGAAAGCTCTACATCGACTCTAACATATTGGCTAATATATATTAGCATGCACAAATCTTCACAAAAAGCCCGGGATACATATTTATAACATTAAAGCATGAAGTAAGCACGGTTCTAAAAAGTTGGCAAAAAGCTCAAACTCTGTTGAAATACCAAAAAAAAAAAATTGTCAAAATCTGAGATACCGAGGAGTAAACAAAAGGCAGGTATACCTATGACTGCACTACAAACTTCTAAGGACTACCACCATGAAATTCACAACCAAGTGGACAATACTTTACCTCCTAAACAAGAAATGAAACTGGTCAAAATGTGGAGAGGAATTAAAAATGAAAAAATGATGGAGATGTTCTTACCTCTCATAAGTAAATGCTCTTATGTTAGCAGCAAATAAGAAGAACACAAGAGAACAAGGTGGAAACAGATCTACAAAAATAAATGATGAAAAATAAGATTTCAGGGACTGTCGGAAGGGGTTATTTTGCAAATAAGATTGTAAAAGGAAGATCGAAAGAGGCGAAAAATGCTGACAGTTACTTTGATGTAGGGTTTTGGATGAACTAGACCCTATTTTGTTGTTCTCTTGCACTCTGCTTATGTATATTGTTTTGGGCCTTTGACTAACCCATTATAAATTAAGAATAAAAGGCTATCAAATTAACTAAAAAAAGAAGATATTTTTTATTTTTTATTTTCTCACATTTAATTATACAAAATATTTGAAGAAATTATTTTTCAAGAAAAGAACTCCTTAAAATTGAGGAAAATAACTTTGTCAATGAAGACACAAAATTCTTCAATAACTTTCAATTACACTCTCTTCTTCCCTCAACCCCCATTTCCTGGCAATCCTATCCCACTTTATACCCAAACTCGCACTTTCTACTCAATCCCAACTTCATAATATTTTTTTTATTAATATTTTAAAATATATATATTAATATAAAAAAAGTTAATATAATTTATAATATTCTTTTTACTATCTAAAATTTTTATTCTAAAATATCAAATTAATATAATCTGATTTAATTTTAAAAGTTAATCAAGTTTGACTCACGAAATGAATCTGAGCCGTTGAAAATTAGACCACGATACGGTCAAATTGCACCACGTCATCAACCAATTCAACGATCGATCGAAACTACAAACAACTCCTCCGCAAATCGACGGGACTGTGCCGCTCTGTTTCGTCCATTTTCCCTAAAAACAAAGCCCTAACTTTCTCTCTCTAAAAATTCTCCCTCAATTTCTCTCTCTTAAGCTTCCAATTTTTGGACATTTTCCCTCAATTTAACTCTTTTGAGAAATTGGCTGCTCTATTCAAGCTTAAACCAGTTCTCCTCGGAGTTATACTACAGCTGAAGCTGATCCAATTCTTCAGATTCACTGGTGTTTCTGTTTATCTTCCCGGTAATTGATTTTACGAAGCTTTGCATGTTTAAAGGTTGTATTTTTTGGGGGAGGGGGGAAGGGAGGGGATGTTTGAAAGCCCACTGCTATGGTGAGGCGGTAGGCAGCTCATCAACGGAGCTTCACCCCACTTCTTTTTAGAGTTTTTTTTGGTGGGTTTAATTGTTTATCTTGTTTGCATAAACTGTAGTACTGTACCTGTGTGATATGGTGACGTGGAGCTGAGCTTTATGCCTTTTTTGTTAAAGATAATTTCACTTTCTACTGTTCGAATTTTGGAGATTTCAGCTAGTTAAATAGGAACAGTAAATCTGTGTGAATGTTCACTTGGGATGAACAAGTAATGCTCTTTTAGCTTTGATTACTTGGTGTAATTTTGGAAATTTGGTATTGCTCGTGTCGTCTTTCCATTTATGTTAGTTTGTGGTAATTTTGGTGTATTTTATGTTTACTTTTAGACATGTAAATTCATGACTTGGATTTTGTGTTTTGAAAAAAGATATATATTTGGTCTAATTTGTGTTTTACTTTTGGGCATGTGTAATTTAATGCCTTGGATTCGTGTAAGTTGAAAAAAGATGAAATTTTGGTCTAGTTTGTGCTTTACTTTCAGATATATGTAAATTATGCCTTGGATTTGTGTGTGTCGAAAAAGATAACTTTAGCTGATTTTTATGAAGAACTTCATGTATGTGTTTTTTGTTTGCATGACAGGATGGTTTGAGGAGTTATTGAGGTAGTGGTGCAGTTTAGCCATGGGGAGCAGTGATATTGACAAATCCTCTAGGGAGGCAAAGGAGTCAAAGGAGGTGAAGACTGCCAATTCGCAGGTAACTGTTTTCTTTTATTTTTCTTTTAATAACCAGAGTTATTTATATAACATGTGAGCTAGCCTAAATCCATAGTATCATTTAGGAGCAGACTTCATCTACTGGTACAGTAAATCCAGACTGGTCCGGGTTTCAGGTTGAGTTTCTCTGTAGCATTCTACTCAGTCTTTTACTTCATCTGGTGAAATTTCATTGTTGGTAGTCAAAGCCTCAAAGGACATGGATTGTCCTCATGCAGGGATATTCTCCAATGCCTCCACATGGATTCATAGCTTCAAGTCCTCAAGCACATCCTTATATGTGGGGAGTTCAGGTATGGTGGAATTATGATTCATGTTATGTTTAGTGATTCTTTCAAGAATCAGATCTGCTGGCTGTACATGAAGGAGTTCAGTCATCACATCTTCGTAAACAAGCATGTTTCTGGATATTTTAGGATCACTTGCTTGGTGTTCATAATGCTGAATAGAGTTAAATGTTACTATAATGATGGATATATGTGGTATTAGTCTGTGATAATCAATGTAAAGGTTCTTGCAATCACAATTCTGGATTTAAACTAGGAGAGAGTTGGGCTTGTACTTTAGAGAGTTTCAGGAAGCTTGTTTTATTGCTGATGAGCTTTGGTCATAAGCATCCTCATTTTTTGACAATAATTGCTTACTGGTTAAACCTGCTTTTTTGCTACTGAAGTTTATGTCATGCATTGATGTCTCATTATTCTATTTTTCTGTTCTTTTGAATTCTGATAGTGTTTTTCATATTCAATAATGCCCTCATTCTTCGAAGTCAAAAAGATAAAAAGGGAAAAGAGAATACGAAAATATCACTAGTAAGTTTCAGTATATCTTATACTTGAATACTTGTTTGTGATGATAGATTCTTAAATTATGATTCTTAAATGATGCCCTGTCTCTAGGGAATGCCAAAGCCATAGTTTTTTTTTTTTTTTGATGAAGTGAGTAGATTTCACTAAAAGGCATCAAGAAGATGCAAGGCAAAAAAATTACAGCAAAAGGAGTTTGCTCTTATACAAGAATTTAAAGCCATAGTCATTTTTCTTTCAGCGTCCTCCTTAATTATGGACATAACTACCATGCTTTTGGAGCTTTTTGTTTTGTTTCAGACTACATTTATGGATTTGTTTTTTCCAATTTTGTGTTTTTTGAGGAAGCATCTATTATTGGTAATTGGCATTATAAACCCCTTTTTGATAGATACAATTCGAGGCATTCTGAATCAGTATAAGAACCTTCTTAACTAGAAATATCTATAAATATAGATAGCTTTGTATATGGTATTTTGAAGAAACAAATTGAAGGCAATGAGTAAGCATGTCAACCTAAATTTGGCAGTTATCTACATCTCTTTTCTTCAGAAAATACTCAGAGTGCTCACTTCGAAAGTTTAACACAACTTTTTCTGATTTGTGTGATGCTTATAATGGAGAAAACCTTGGTGTCTGCATATTTTGTAGTGTTGTCACCTCTTTATATGTATGTATACATGGACAATTTTCAGTGGAAGGAATAAATGAAATAGTGTGTTATTGTTGTTGTCATGATTCATAAAAACTTTGGGGTCTTGATACCTCTTTGCGTTGATGCAGACTCTGGAACACCTATAAATATGGAGTTTAAGTTGCTTGCCATTCAAGAGTTTTTTGTTGGTTCAAGCCACTTCATGACCATTCATCTTAATTCTTCTTAGATCAAGTGATAATGACTGTTATCCTAAATTATCAAGAAATACATGAATTGCAATCGATCCTATTATCTAGCTCATAGTGTTTGGTATTTCCATTGCTTCTAAAGTCTTAATGAAGGTGACAAACATTGGGTTGTAAAGTAGTTACAAACTGCAAATTAAATTGTTGGTTGAGTCCTTGCCAAAGGTTCTAAAGTTGAGCAAAAGCAACACTGTAATGTGAGAGTCTGCTTGGTCAACTCCTTACCGAAGGTTCTAAAATTTCCTTGTGTGACCTTTAAAAGGATGCATACTATCAATAGTAGTACACTTTACACCTCCGAGACCAGTCATATGAATCCTCTACATTATGTTGTGTACGTTACCACAATCCGTCTCCTTTATCTGAGTTCAGATTGGCTATGCCAAGCCTCAAAGACAAAGTTGTTCTACAAGGATGTCTGAGCTAATTATTTTTCTGCTCAAGTATTGTGCTAATTTCTTGTTTCCTGCATCTCCATGGTTCTGAAATGAGATAGTTCTGATAAATTTTGCTGGATTCAAGCATCTGGAGCCATATGTCTAAATTACTGCATCTATTTTTATTTGAATTTATTTGGAAAAATATGTGCCATTATTTCAAGGATGTAACTCATACAAGTTACTGTTATTCTTTTAACCAATGTTATCTTTTGATTTTTTTCAGCATCTTATGCCACCCTATGGTACTCCACCACATCCTTATGTCGCAATGTATCCCCATGGTGGAATATATGCTCATCCATCTATTCCTCCGGTATCTTCTTCTTCCCTAATAATTTTCAGCTTGCTACACATAGCTTGTGTTTAATTTTGCTAAGATGCAATGTTTTTCCGTATAATCAGGGATCTTACCCCTTCAGCCCCTTTGCGATGCCTTCTGCAAACGGCATTGCTGAAGTTGCAGTAAGTCCAAAGCTAGATATGTTCACTGATTTTATGCAGTGATGCCAATGGTTCAAATTTCTAATTCTCATGCTGCTCCTGACATGAATTTTTGTAGGTTAACACCTCTGGCAATGCCGAAGTGGATGGTAAATCATCTGAGGGGAAGGAGAAGTTGCCAATTAAAAGATCTAAAGGAAGCTTGGGTAGTTTGAATATGATTACAGGAAAGAACAATGAACCTGGTAAAACGTCTGGAGCATCTGCAAATGGAGTTTACTCGAAAAGGTATGGTGATACTCCACTGAATAAATTGTACGGAAGGAAGATGTCATGAAAAATAAAGACATACATTACAATATTATGACATGGAGCTCAGTTCCCCAAAAAAAAAATCACGACATGGAGATGGGGATTTTAAGGCCAGTCTCCTAATCCTTTAGCTCTTGCCATATTCTTCATTGCCCTTTAGCTTAACCAGCTTGTACTTCGAACATTAATGATATGAAAGACGCTTCAACTGAAAAAATATATATAAACAGAGGATAGATTGCTATTTGAATTAATTTACATTACTTGGATACTTCATGCAAGTTCCCTTGATTATTTCTGTCTGCTAAACATAATCAGCTTGACTGAGATGGTTAGTTGATGGATTAAGTGATCAGCTTAGTTGGTAGTTGGTCTCGTGGGTGCTATCAAGTACGCATGCTCTATTTAAGTGAGTTGAAGTTGTTCCATGATCATGACTCCAGTTCATGTTTTCTCTTTTAATTTTTTTGATTACCAAGAAATCCGCTTGGGGTATTTGCTGCACAGTTCAGAACTCGACAAATGATAGACTCGGCCCTCTACCCTTCTCCACAAGTACCATATTGGGCTGTAGTAGGGTTCAAACTTGTGACATACGCCTATTATATGCATCACACCCTGCGATCTTGCTACTGGACCAAAGCCCTGGGGTCTTCATGCTCCCTTTGTTTATTCATCCATTTTTTAGTTGCTTGTGTATCATGATTGCCTAGATTCCTTAGTGATCAATTTAGATAAGTTATGCCATATAAAAAAACCAGTTAAGATTTGAAAGGGTTTATTGGGGAGTGGAGCCAAAAGGGCAATAAATTAATTAAAAAATTTTAGAAGGGCAACTTATTTTTTTTTATACCAAAACGGTAAAGGCGTAGCCGCCACTGCACCTTACCCTTTACCTTTTTTCTTGTTTTTTTTCTCCGACTGCCATTTCTTCTTCTTTTCTTGTGATAAGACTTGTAAAGCGCATTATATGTGTGTCTTACATGGTTTTTTTTTTTTTTTGAGATTTGCACCGGGTGTTCGAGTCTCTTAGAGCCCCGACTAATCCCGAGGGTGCACAGGCCCTCGGCAAGGAGTTTCCCGCAAGTACACCAAGGTTAATTCAGGTTTTACCCAGTCCGATGGCCCTCAAAAATTGTTTGCACCCAGTGGGTTTCGGTCTTGAGACCTTGAAAGGGAGCAAACCCCAAGGCTCAAGTCTATTACCACCGGGCCAACCCCTGAGGGTTACATGATTTTCATGGCTTTATTTATTAAATTCCAAGACCAACCGAATTCACACAGTGGGAAAATTGAAAAAGAACCAAAATTTCACAGAAAAATCTTACTATAGATGAGATACAACTAGTACTAAATTGTAAGAGGAGATTACTTTATTGATATTATATGTTGCTTAATGGGACCACACTATTTTTTTCCCTCTTTTCGTTTTGTTTCTCTTTCATGCTCCTCACTTTCCTCTTTTTTCTCACTTTCTGTTTTTCCCTAAATCTAGTTTGGAACCAATTACATTGCTTCCTTGATTTGTATAGATGAAAAGAAATTTTTTCCTTATTTTTTCAGTAAAATTATTTTTAAAAATTATTATTTCCAATAATTTTTTATTAAAAATGATTTTATTTAATAATTTAATATTTTTTTTTATAATTTATAGATGAAAATAATTTATTGACCTATTTTTTATATGAAAAATATTTTATTTAAATTATTATTTGAAATGCAACTTTTTCAACTTGAAGATATATTTTGAATTTGAAAAGCATGTTAGTATAATCTGTTTTTTCAACTCACTTTTCATTTTTGAAATTATATTTGCATACATTCAAAAATGAATTATTTCAAATATTTCTTTACGAAATAAATCAGAGCTTTATTTTCAACTCTAATTCATATATTTCAAATACAATAAAAAAATATATTTTAAATCCTACAGTCAAATGCCAAATAATAATAATCAAAACCATGCTTTCTATGTCCATGACCCCTTAATTTTTAATATGCAATTTAATAAGAAGTGTTTCACTATTTTTTACAAGTTTAATATATAAAT
>JAPFFP010000103.1:17390500-17408601 GCA_026153255.1 Solanum medicagineum | reverse complement strand
ATCTTTTATTATACCAAATAAGTAAAAATTCTCTTTCATCTATACAAATCGCAGGAGTAATTTAATTGGTTTCAAAATAGAGTTACGAAAAACAGAAACTAAGAAAAAAGAGGAAAGAGAAACAATGAAAGAAGGAAAAAAAAGTGTAGGCCCTTTAGGTCTAACATATAATATCAATAAAGTAATCCCCTCATACCCATAGTAACTTTTTTCAATTCTTTTAGCATTAAAAAGGCAAAAACCACGTGCACTTGTGGGAAACTCCTTGCCGAGGGCTTGTGCACCCCCGGGATTAGTCGGGTCTCTAAGAGACTCGGACACCCAGTGCAAATAAAAAAAGAGAAAATGCAAAAACTGTGTGGAACTCATTTCACTATCAGGTGCATCTGTCATATAAACTCCTCTATCACAAGAAAAGAAAAAGAAATGGCAGCTGAAAAAAAGAAAAAAAAAAAAAAGGTAAGACGCATCCTGCAGTGCGCCTTGCTTCCTGACAGCTCCAGTTTCTTTCCGTCACAATGAACGTTAATTGACACGGGTAAGGCGCAGTGACGGCTGCGCCTTTACCGTTTTGGCGTAAAAAAATAAGTTGCCCTTTTTGAAAGTTTTTAATTAATTTGTTGCCCTTTTGGCTCCAGACTCGTTTATTGGGCCTACATATAGAGTGGAACATTTTTTCCCTTTTCTCCAATCAAGTATTTCTTGGGAATTACTGCCCCCCAAAAATGTAATAATGCCATGGGAGCCTTGGAGCAACGGTAAAATTATAAAGGTCACAGATTCGAGCTTGTATTAGGGTAGACGGTCTACATCACACCCCTTAAGGTGTGGCCCTTCCCCAACCCTACTAACTTAGGATGTTTTGTGCACCGGGTTGCCCCTTTTTGACTCTTATTTTCTGTGTCTAGTGTAGATATTTATTTGGTGAGCTGATTCAGTGGGATCTGTTTGTTGCCCGTGGACATCTTTGCTATTGACATGAAAATATCTGCTGCTTAATATGCGTGATTGTTTTTTGAGATTCTAACACAAAGGTTGTGCTGGCTATAATTACAGTATATTGAAAATAAGGTGTTGTAAAACTAGCAAAACTATCTTGTTCCGTATAGAGATTCTAGTATTTAATACAGACTCTGTGTCATCTATGTATTCCTGTTTACAATGGAAATGGAACAATGTAATGGAAGCTTTGGGATGGGTTTTAGTAGATGACATTGATTAAGCCATGGATTTTAATGCCAGGTTATCTGACCTGGTGACGGAAGCTTTGAGCAAAATGATGGATAAGGCAGTCATTTTGAGGTCAAAAAGGGCTTTGATGCTTCTTTTAGTGGGCATAGTAATGTGACAGTAACACAACTCTTATTTGCAAATGATATGTTGATCTTTTTCTGATGCAGAAGTGTCCTAGCTAGATCACTTAGACAGATTTTTATCAGTTCCAGGCTGTGTCAAGCCTTAGCATTAATCTTAGAAATTGTGAGATAACAATGTTGGGAGAAGTAGATAACACCAAAGAGATTGCGCAGGTGCTGAACTACAAGGTGGGTACTGTGTTTACTACGTATATGGAGTTACCATTGGGTGCATCAGACTTTTTAGTGCGGAATGCGGTTATTAAGGGAGTAAAGAAACAACTAGGAGGATGGAAAAAAAAGGTACTTTTTGGAAGGGGAAGGGAGTATTGATCAAAAACACCCTTTTCTAGCATACCTACATATTTCGTGTTACTATTGCAGGCTCCTGGTAAAGTGGCTGAAGGTTGGTTAGATTTCAATGGAACTTTTTATGGGACACAGTGGAAGGAATTAGAAAATATCATATAGTGAATTGGAGAGTTGCCTGATCTCCAAAGGAAGGGGGAGGATTCAGTGAAAGATCTTATGGTGTTTAATAAGACTCTGTCAAGGAAGTGGATATGGAGATTTAGGGTGGAAAAGGATGCATATTGGAGGGGGGTGGTAGCGAAAAAGTGTGATATCATAGAAAGTGGATGGAGGACCAGTAACACCACAACTCCGTTTATGTGAGGATTATAGAGGAGTTTATGAGGGGGTGAGCAAACTTTAGTGGACATACTTCTTTTAAGGTTAGGGATGGAAGCAGGATTAGTTTTTTGGTGCATAAGTGGTGCTGGGAGAACGGGTTGAGGACAGCCTGCCTTAGCATATGTAGAGTATCTTTCCAAAGAGATGATAATGAAACAAATTTGTAAGTCTCACAAGGGGGTGATTCAGTGGGATTTAAGATTCAGAAGGAATCTATTGGATTGGGAGATGGAAGAATATCACAGAGATATTGTATGAATGGACACACCAAATAATACTTCAGATGTATGGAGTTGGTGGGAAAGCGGAAAGAGATTATTCATTGCCAATTCCTATTACAAAAGGTTATTGCTGAGAGGAGAACATACTTACCCTCATGGTTCTATTTGGATCCGTAGAACACCGAGCAAGGTATGTTCTTTGAGTGGTTGGCAGCAAGGGTTGTACTTTGGACAAAAGAAAATCTGAGAAAGAGAGGATCACCTATATTTGTGTTTCATGTGCAAAAGTTTGGGCAAAGATGTAGATCATGTTCTATTGCATTGTAAATGACTAATCAATTATGGAGGGTGTCTTTAATTTATTTGGGATGCAATCTGTGATGCCGGGAAAAGTCAACGAGACATTGCAACATTGGACTCACTAGAGGGGGAAGAGAAGTCCAAGGTCACAGGGTGCGTAAATAAGAGGCTGTTTGAAGGGGTGGAATAAGATTATGTAAAATTGAAAAGTAGTTTTCATTTCTAGGTTTTTTCTGGTGTTCTCATGAGGTCTCTATTTTTATAGAAGATTGGATCTTTTCTGTTGAGAACCATATTTTGGTGTAGGTTCTGTTTCTCAAGAAGTCTCTATTTGTATAGAAGATTGGATCTATTTTTTTAGAACAATATTTTGGTGTAGGTTCTCTTTCTTTGGTATACCGCTTGTATACGGGATTTCCGGAATTGTTGATGAAATTATTTACCTTATACTCAAAAAGGAAGCATATGACATGATACATTCTAATTTATTTTGTTGATTGAATTGCCCTTATATTCAAAATATCTTGAATTCCCCCTCTGTTTAGCACATGATATGCAATCCGGTACTTTGTTCCATCTTCTTCTCTGATCTATTGATCCTCATCTTCTCTGCTAACTCGACAGCAGTCCCAGGCATTTCCTGGTATTGCCAACTCAATCCTGCCATAACTAGAAAGATGTCATGTATTGTGTGGTCACTTCTCAGTGTAAGAAGAGATAGCTATTTGTTTCTGCATTTTTGTGTAGGTCGTTAAAGTTAAAATGGAAGTCCTGTCTGTTATTGAGAAGTTTGACCTTTGTTGATTTATGCTTGCAGTGCTGAGAGTGGATGTGAAGGCTCGAGCGAAGGAAGTGATGCGAATTCGCAAAATGTGGGTACTGTATGGTGGATATTTGACTTATCTCATTCTGGCATTTCTATGGTGGATTACTGTTTCTTATATCTTGTTTAGGCATATTTTAAATAAGTTTTCCATCTTAATGCATCAATTTTGGCTTTTGGAGCATAGATTTTGGTCTGTCCATTACCATTTCAGTCAGAATACATGCAAACATTCTTTTCTTATTCAGTAGTTAGTACCATCTTTGATTATTTTTCTTGATTGTGTGTAGGAGTCACCAATGAAGTCAGCAGGCAGGCAAGATTCAGGTCTGGTGTTATGACTTTGCTTTAATTGTTTTATGATGATTTTTGAAATGCATTATTTGATGTCGAAGTTATTGCATCTCTGCTACAGCTGAAGAAGCATCTCAAAATGGCAATTCTGCTCATAGTTCTCAGAATGGAGGAACTAGTGCTCCTCATTCATTGGTCAACCAAGCTATGGCAATCATGCCAATGTCAGCCGTCGGTGCCGGCAATGTTCCTGGCCCCGCAACCAACTTGAATATTGGTATGGACTACTGGAATGCCACCGCTTCACAGAGTATTCCTGCAATCCATGGGAAGGTACCGTCTGCTCCAGTTGCTGGAGGAATGGTTACTGCTGGATCAAGGGATATTGTCCAATCACAAATGTGGATTCAGGTATCCCTTTTTGTCCTCTTAAAATTCTCCCTCATTTCCAACTTTAACTTAGCATGTGACAGATTGATTCTGTATGCTGCATTATAAAAACAAGATTCTGGTGCTAGATTTGTAATATGCAGGTGATCTTAATGTCCCATCTTGATCCTTAACACCCACTTTAAGAGCACGTACTTCAGTTAAATGAGAGGAATATGAACTAGTGTACAATATGGCCTGTCATAGCCTCATAGGATTATTGGTAGAACTCATTTAATTTGTTCACAGAGATATTTTGTAAATGCCACAGATATTTGCCTGGCAGTGCAACTTTGCTTGGTACTCAAGGTGGAGCATCCTATATGCATGCTCCTCGGATGTCCTTTTCTTCTATTTCTAATTACTGACATGTCTCCCTTGATTTTCTTTTTTGTTTGTAATTTAGTCCACATGAACTGATGATATTGCTTTTCCTTGAATTTAGGATGAAAGGGAGCTCAAGAGGCAGAGAAGAAAGCAGTCTAACAGGGAATCTGCGCGTAGGTCTAGGCTACGGAAGCAGGTACAGATAATTCCTCTCTTGTTTCATTGTCTATCTGGATTGACCCCTGACTCCACTTTGTCTTTGGGTGCCAGGCAGAGTGTGATGAACTAGCACAGCGTGCAGAAGTTCTAAAGGAAGAAAATGCCTCTCTTAGAGCAGAACTGAATCGTCTAAGGAGTGAGCATGACCAACTTTCTGCTCAGAATGCTTCACTCAAGGTATTTTCTTATTTCCTTGCTGTAGTTCTCTTAAAAGAAAGATCCAATAGCTGTCAACCAATTACTAATAGCACAACGAAGAAACTGAGAGTGGAAAGGTCAAAGGAATAATGTTCCTATTTGCAGAACCAACCTGCCTGTAATATTTACATGGCGTGGACTGTGATGGTTTAACGCTAATTTCAATTCTCGGCATACTTTATTTGTCACCTTCTAATTGCAGAAATGAGTTGAAGTTGCTACCTCTCTTTTACCAATCTCTTCTTTTAGATGCTTGTCTGCCATGATTCACTGGATTTGACTTTGCAGGAGAGGCTTGGTGAAGTTCCAGGCCGAGATGATCCGAGACCTAGTAGAAATGACAGACCTCTAAACAAAGATACCCAGCATTCGTCACGAACAGAGCCCAAACAGGGTGGTCAGTGAAGTTCTGGCCGTGTTATGGTGGATTGAAAAATAGGGCTTAACCTAACAGACTTAGTATTAATTTGCATATTATGTAGTTTAAAAATCTGTGAGATGTGAGGCTTTTTAGTATCAGGATTTGTTGTCCATAGTTTCTCAGTTTGGACCAATCTTTTATGGTCGAGAAACCTGGACAACATGTAGAGTATGTGACCGATGGCGCGGGATAGTTTTGTGCCTAATAGGTGGTGTGTCTGTTTGCTCAAATTCTTATGTACTGAAATAGTTGTTGAGCTTGCTTCTGTTAGAACTAATAAATTTCCAATATGACTGTATTATACCCTCTTTTGGAATCATTTTCCTTTGTCCTCCCCTCAGAGAACTGTTGGTGGCATTTCTCATTTTTACCTGTAAAGATGTTTTGTTTTTTAGAAAAAGTGAATGGTGCTTTTACTGAGAAACTTGATCTAACAATATACCTAGTGTAATTTTACAAATGGAGTTTGAGACAACGTATGTTAATCTTACTTCTAGCTTACAAATGGAGTTTGAGACAACATACATAGATTAGACAACGTACGTAAATTTTACTCCTATCTTATGATGCCGGTAAAATTTTTTCCAGATACAATAACTTTTTAGTAAGACGTGTAGAATTAAAAATCTTTCAGAAATACTTGTTAATGCAATTGAGTGATTGACCATGCATTCTTCAGTTTACTATCCACGGTTACTAATACTGATATTTCTTTTCCTCTATTTTATTTTTGAATTTAATTTTTGTACCATTTTAGAAGATTAATTTGTAAGATTACATTGGAGGGGATAACATTTGCCAAGTGTCCATGTGTTTTAGTAAAACTTTCAATTTAATTTAGTGCCACGTTAATATAAAAGTCGGATAAAATATAGCATATATTACAATTTCACGATTGAAATGCAAACAGATTTTATCATTAGCTCATAATAACAATTAAAAGATAGTAAAAAAATATAGCAACGGGGCATGTGATTAGAAGTAGACATTCGGTTCTTTAATTTGGTGTTGTTGAAGTTCGATTCAATTTTTTGATGTTCGATTTTAAAAAAATGTGCACCATACTTCGAACCAAACTAGATTGGTTTGGTTCGATTTTTTCAACTTTGGTTCGATTTATTTTGGTGTTTTTAAAACAATTTTTCGATTTACGACTTTACGTAATATAGGGCATACGACCGTAAAATTGATAATAAAATGATGAACACAATTGAAGTAGAACATTACAAAATTATGGTTTGCTACAAAAGGTGATCACTGCAAAATTCTATTCATTTGCATAAAGAATAGTTTCATTCAATCAAGTTCTATAAAGTATAAATAGTGCATCGTGCACTATAAAGTACTAGTTCAGACTAGTGTAATGTGCTTTGTACGTATGTGCAGTGCCAATTTAAAAATTATATATAAATAGTACTTGCCATTAAATAAATACTCCCTCCGTCCGATTTTATGTGGCACCCTTTGACTTGACACGGTGTTTAAGAAAAAAAGAAAGACTTTTAAAACTTGTGATGTAAAATCATTCTTAGATATTTGTATGCTAAGAATCATTTCATTAAGGGTAAAAAGAAAATTTTAAAAGTAAATTGTTTCCAATTAGAGTAAGGTGACATTCTTTTTGGGACGGATCAAAAGGAAAGGGTGTCACATAAAAGAGACGGAAGGAGTACAATATTCATGTAAACAAACTTAAATAAATACTATTAGTTTGATACAATAGTTTAATTTATTGTGAAACGACAAAGATGAGAAAATCAATTCAATTGCTTATACTATAAATATGTTAATAGTTTTTGAATACATAAAGTAATAATTTGGAGTTGAATAATTAACTGATTAAAATTAAATGTGAAAAAGAGTAGAAATTTTTTACTTTTAAAATTTGTCATATAACATACTTTTATTAACAAAATATTTGATCTTCAAAATTTTACTTAATTATTTAGATAAAATATTCCTAAATCAAAAGTGACTTCTAAATAGAAAGAAACTCTAATCCAAAAGTGAACCTTGAAACTAAATAAATAAAAGATAAAATTATAAATTCAGAAAATAAGTGAAAAGATGATTTTGTCTAAAGCAAAGTATTTAAATTTTTAATGAAGAGCAACAAATAAAAACATTTCAAGGACGTTCATGCTTTAAATATAGTATAAATAAATAATTAAACAGTGTGCATCGTGCACTATAAACACTTAAACAATGTACTCAAATTCGAATGTTGGGTTGGGTTAAAAATCAAATATTTTGACTTTTGGGTCAAAAACTCAAAATTAAAAAATATATTAAGTATTAAGTAACATACTTTAAAATATTATTTTAAATTTATTTAATAAAACTTTGATTTTTCGATGTACCGTGGTTTCACGACTCCTACACCGAATTGAAGTTTTTGAAAAAAAAGAACTAACACCAAATTGAAACACCAAAAACCAACAACAACATACCCAGTGGAATCCCACAAGTGGTGCATGAGGAGGGTAAAATGTACGCAGATCTTAACACTAGCTCACAAGGTAGAGAGATTGTTTTCTGGGAACCTTTATCTCGAAACCCAAAAGCAGAATAAACTATATATGGGAAAAGAGAAAGTAAAAGAGAAGGAAACAGAAAGAACGACTAACAACGAAAAGCACGAGATAATATGTAAATATGATAAAATCAACATATATATGATGGATAATGACAAAATATAATATAAAAAACATGACTAATTCTACTACCCAACTATACTCAAGGCCAGGTATCCAACTAATTCTACTTACCTATTAGCTTGATATTCTAATTCGCAACTTTCACTCCTTTCTATCTAAGGTCATATTTTCGATGAGATCAAATTTTACCACATCTTATCTAATCACCAAAACTCAACGTCTAAAAATAAAATTAGTATGATTTGATTTGATTTGATTTTTCAATTTTCTACTATTTTTGCTTGTCCCTACATGTTGTTTGACATAAACAATTTAGGAAGTTTATTAAGAAGGATAAACAAAGAGGAAGAAATTGGAGAGAAGATAGATACTTGAGTTTGAAAGCCACGTAACCACTTCAAAAAATCAGAAAAATTGCGGGTCTACCGTAAAATTAGCAACAGACGCAGCAACCACCAGAAGATTCCTCCCGTTCCCCGGAGAACCACCGGTCCCTCAGTTGCCGGAATAGTTGACGCAAATGTCCGTAATGTTCGCTGACGTGTCCGTTGCTCTTCCGTCAGCTGCCGGCGGTTTGAAACACTCCTATGCATTTTCCGACTCCAAATCTCTTCTCGCTCCTTCTTTCTCCAAAGTAAGCTTCTTAGCTATACTGTTTATAGCTTCATGATGTAGCTATTTTGGCTTTTTAGTGCTCTGGTTAGCGTTTCTGATACTGCAAGTATAAAGGGGGGAAAAGAAGAGAAAAAGAAATATGCCTAGTTTCGGCATGGAAAAACAATCATAAATTCGCTGTACTAGTTGAGACTAGACGAAGTGTTATCTCAATATAGCTGGAAAAATACTTGTTTGAGTTTATGAAGACTATTTGACAGGTGAAAATTAGACAGCATTTGTGTATTTTTATGCTATTTTAGTTGAAATAGAACTTTGGTTGAAGAGTGAGCCCAGATAGTCCAATTCAAACAATTGATATTGAGCATCAGCATATGCTAATTACTGTGAATTAGATAGTTTATTTTGTTAAATTATTGAATTAATTAAACCAGAATACACCGTCCTTTATAGGAATGTTAATGAACGCTTTTTTACGGTGTGAGCGAGAATGTGCAAATAAAACCATTTGGATTACCAGATTATGGCAAAGGTGATGTAGAAATATGGTCTGTACTACTTCCTTGATTAACACCTACCAGTATATAAAAGCTTCATGACGAGGATTATGCAGATTTGAATGTACGTAGAATGCCCTAATCTTAAGATGGTATGCACTTGCATTGAATGCAAAAATTGTTGGTTCATAGATTTGAGAAAGAATATTTGCTTACTCTTTGATTTTGCAAGAAATTGTTGAATTGAAATAGTCTAGCAAGATGATAATAAAATGTATTTTGTCATTGTATTTTTGGTGTAAAGAAAGCTTTAGAGAGGATGATGAATCCTTGGAAGATTTCATGGGTTCACTGTGAAGATATGTGATTAATTCTTGTAAGATGTACAAGATTTTTGTCTCTGCTTACAACTTCTAAATAGGGTGGCCAGCATTCCCTAAGCTGATGAATATTGTTACCATTATTAAAAAAAAAAGGTACAACCGTACAAGAGGTTACATCAAGTAGGCTGAATTGGTATATTTTCAATTTGGAAATCCTCAAAGTAGATCTGTTTCACAGTGCCAGTTATGAATTTCTCCCCGAGTCAGCAATTAAAAGTTGAATTCATTTCATGTAACAAACATTGAATTGGTAAAATAATAGAAATAGTCTTTTAGGAGCATGAAAGTGACTGATATAGAGGTGGTTGCTTTATGCATGTGATTGAGGAAACCGATCACTAATATTTCAAGCTATATCACTTGTTACTGAACATCGTGTGGTTTGGTTAACTAAAATGTGTAAAGATATCTTCTCGAGATTGTCTTTTAGGTTTGCTCTTTAGAAGGATTGGTTAATCAGTCATAAAACATCCAGTTTGTTTTGGTTACTTGTTTGATCAGTCCGAAAAGATATGAAATTTGCATTTTTCTCCTTTACGTATATCTATGACTAAAAGTAGAGTTCTATTTTGAGTTAAAAAATTTGAACTTAATGTTTGCCGTTCTATATGCTTGAGTGACGGAATTTGGAAATACTTAATCTGATGACTGATTTAAGGGCTGTTTCCTTGTTTACCCCTTCCTTTTTTTTGGGTGGGGGGTGGGGTGGGTGGGTTGTGTGGTTAATAGTATGTGTGCCATTGTATTCTCTGCGGCTTCATGTGATGCATCTGTCCTCAAGCAGTAAAAAAGAATAGTTCAATTTGATCATTTAGCTGATTATACAACTGTATGTTGATGTTCTTGATGGAGGGTCACAAAGGTGCAGTACTTTCTAGCCACCAGTATCTCACAAGAGAAATTTCTATAGTACCTCTAGCTATCTTACATTTATAGCCTTCAGTAATTTTACTTCCTTCTGCAGGGCTCTCCATCTTTTACTGTTCCGAGGCTAGGAATTGGACTAGGAAAGGCCCAAACCAGAAGCTGGACGACAAGAGCAACAGCATCAGGAAGTTCAGGAGGTGATTTGGTCCCACTTGCTCCTGTTCAGTTGGAGTCAGCTGTAGGTCAATTTTTAGCACAGATGTTGCAAACCCATCCCCATCTGCTTCCTGCGGCTATTGAACAGCAGCTGGAGAACCTTCAGAATGAAAGAGATTCCCAATTAAAGGAAAATCAGTCTTCATCCAAAGATGTCCTCCAGAAGTAATTTATTCGACGTTTCCTTCTTTATGTTTGATTAGGGTGACATATTTCAGTTATTGTTTCCTTCCCAACAGAAAACATAACACCAAGGCTATTTATATGGATATGACTGATATAAATACATTTTGAATTTTAGGAGAATAGCTGAAGTCAGAGAGAAAGAAAGGCGGAAAGTACTAGAGGAGATTCTGTACTGCTTAATTGTACATAAATTTGTAGACAATGACATTTCAATGGTCCCAAAAATATCTGAAACATCAGATCCTACTGGAAGTGTGGGTTTTTGGCCAAATCAAGAGCAGAAGCTAGAATCTGTACACTCCCCTGATGCATTTGAAATGATCATCAGTCACATATCTTTAGTTCTTGGTGAGCGTGCTGTGGGGCCTCTTGATAGCATTGTTCAAATGAGCAAAGTCAAACTTGGTAAGCTCTATGCTGCTTCTATTATGTATGGATATTTCCTCAAAAGGGTTGACGAACGTTATCAACTCGAGAGAACTATGAGTAAACCTCCTGAGAGTTTCCAGATCTCAACAAATCCTGATGAGCCAGCAGCACCAAGACAATTATGGGATCCAGATTCATTGATAGAAATGTACCCTGAAGATGGTGACAGAGAAGGTTTTACGGTTTCTGATATTGAGGGTAAACCAGAGAGACTGAGATCCTATGTGATGTATTTGGACGCGGAGACATTACAGAGATATGCAACCTTAAGATCAAAGGAAGCAATTAGTGTGATTGAAAAGCAGACACAGGCATTATTTGGAAGGCCTGATATTAAAGTTTCTGGTGATGGTACCCTAGATGTATCTAATGATGAAGTTCTGTCTGTTACATACTCTGGTCTGACAATGCTGGTGCTGGAGGCAGTTGCTTTTGGATCATTTTTATGGGAGGCAGAAAGTTATGTTGAGTCTAAATACAACTTTATTAATAGCTAGAGATATTGTTTCATACTTCAACAGGAAGTAATTATTATATTCTAGCTCTGTATATTTTTTACTCGTTCAAACACACTAAGCATGCAGTTTGTATCTGATACTCATCAAGCTCATATCCACATTTTTTATGCGTATACTGTTTTCTGTATGATACAAATCCCAATTTCTAAGCTTCCAACTTCAGAAAATGCTGGTTCCAGTGTGAGAAAATGCACAATCACTTCAGGTCTTTAAGGTGAACATCTACTTGTCGAGGAAACCTAGGTAAATGCCTCCATAACATCTGAAAACTGGCTATAAAGGTTAGGCATGGGTCCCAATCCCGACTCATTTGGCTGTTTGAGCTGCTCCCGGAGCAAGAGTGGTTACTCCTGCTATGCAAGGGACAGGCAGGAAATGGTTCCTCTAAAGGGGCCTCCCTGGTCATCGAACAGCCAATTTAAAAGTTCAGAAAAAAAGGTTATTGTTTCCTCTTTGGTCCTCAATATTTGTTTACTTTATTATCATCCGGTAATGGTATTTCTGTCTTCAGCTTCTTATATCCTGTTGAATAGTAGAGCTGTGGAGTCCTTGTGATATTGGTGTTCCTTATGCATATGTACTTAATTTGATATGTTTTATTGAGCTGAGTATCTGTTGTAAACAGTCTGGATATGTAATTTGAGCCGAGGATCTATTGTATACATAAATTGGTGATCTCATGGAGCCATCATTACAGTTCTAGTGGAAGCTTCTAAATAGCATATACAGTTTGTGCCATAACTTTAGCCCCAAACATGATTGAGGTATCTGACTTATTTTACCTTGTGAAAGAGAAAAGCACGCATGCTGATGTTTGCAGGTAATCATCACTGCAGTGAAGTGGGAGTTTCTTCCATACTCAAATCTCATCCATGATTGCAGCCAGCTAATGCTGCCTTTCTATAAGGAGTTGCCAGGTCAGTTATATTTATTTGAGGAAGTTTTGTAACTTCTTGTGTTGTTTTGGAAGTTTCATGATGCCAGCAGAATTAGAAGTGGGGTGGCATGTTCATCTATGCCACACCTAGAAAACTAGAAAAGCCAAAAGCTTTAGTGAAATGATTTTCTGATGCAAGATTGAATTTAGTGCTTCCATCACTGGACCTACATGAAGAAAATAAAGGAAAGATATCATTGTTGTATACTGTATTTTACATACATTGACCATCTTGATCTAGGTCTGGACAGACACGCCTAATGATGACTTAAGACTTGCTATCTTACGTGTTCTTTGATAAAAGTGATATCAAGTCCGGCCTACGCGCACCTTGACTAATTTCAGAAGGTACTCTCTTTTACCAGGCTCACCAGCACAGTACTGTGTCCACTCAAGTTTGTTTGAAAAAATGAGAAGTGAAGAGATCACTCAGGGTTCGTTTGGTAGGATGCACTAGAAAAAAATAACGGTTGATTTCAAATATATACAATGAATTAATTAGTCTACAGCAAATGTAGTCATGTTTTATTTATATAAAATAGCAAAAAAATTACAGAAAACATATAGTGACTAAAATATAGCTAGCGAGTAGTCACAATAAATATACACAAATTATACAATATAGATTACTTATATATGAGTTATGCACTAATTATATATTACGATACACTAAAAAATCGAATATAATTTGGCTATACGTGAAATACAATATGACTATACAACAAGTGATCATCAAAATGAATATAGCTTGACTGAAATATATTACTAACTATACAAGACTTACAGCAAATGATCATTTCTTTTGGTAATTACTTTTGTCAAACGACCATTTTTGTAATCCCAAAAAATAATGTAATGCAATAATAGCCTTGTACACTTTTTCGACATGTATAATAAGCATTACTTGTCGCTCTATTTGGCATTATGCTTATGTATAACTAGTACATGGAAAATCATAGTGTTAGCAATGTAAGAAATTTTAATGCGTGCATTAGCATAGCTAAAGACGCATACTTGCTCCTCAAAATCTATTTCACATCCTTTCCAACATATTTGTGGACGGTATTTTTGTAAACAATCCTATTTTTAATACATCAAATCAAACACCGCATAAGAAATAATTTCAGTATTAATAATACACTTTATTCAACCAAATTGTTATACTCGGTAATACAAAGAATTTTTTTTTTTTTTGTATAATTCAAATGATATTTACGCACAACCTTAAAAGTGTGATTTATGATATGCAAAATTGAAATAAGTTATTTGTTATAATAGGTAGGAGTAAAACAAAATATAGTTAGTGTAAAAGTATTTGAGTTGTGTACAAACACAAGCAAACTTGATGGTGTTTTCCTTTTCAGTTGCCAATTTACAGCTCTGCCTTTCAAATAGTGTTTGATATTTATCAAACAGAACGCCTTCAAATCTAGTCTTGAAGCAATTTAAATTCATGCATTCCAAGATCTATCTAAGAACAACACTTTAACAAAGGTTTTCTGCATTATCAAAACTATAGAGACATCAAATTATAAGTCGAACGGCCCAATCATAATTTTCCTTTGGACGAGAAAAAAATTTAAAAAAATCACGTGGCAATTTGGTAAATAACCCCCAGCAGGAGGACTTTCCGTAATTGTTTCCTTCAAAACCGAAACATGCCAAATCTCTCTCGTTTCCTCTTCCTCCTCCTCCTCCTCTCTCTTCATGGCTGCATATTCTGTTACCATTTTTATGAATCCAAAGAAAAAAAAATGAGAAGAGAAGAAAACTCTGTATAATTAACGGAGAAGAGAGTAAACCCAATATATGTATATGTATATATAAAACTATTACAAAACCAAAAATTAAAAAAAAACATGGATTATCGAGTTCTTTCATCTCTATCAAAATCAATAACACCTTTCTCTCTCCTTTTATTGTTGTATATTTTTCCGGCGACTGAGACAGCGGCGAACAGGACGCATAAGGCATTTAATCTATCGACGATCACATTCGAAGAAGGGTATTCCCCTCTTTTTAGTGATTTCAATATTGAACGATCTCCTGATGATCGAAGTTTTCGTCTTCTCCTTAATCGTTTCTCAGGTAATTAATTTTATTCAACTTCTTTTTCACAATTATTTGCGTATTCTTCTATTCTTCTCAAAAATCACGCTAAATTTTCACGAAGTAAGTTGTTGTTGCTGCCACATGAATATCAACAACAAATGGGGTCTGGTGATGGAAAAAATATAGGTAAATCTCGCGATTATCTCATAGAGACAGAGATGACAGTTTCCAAAACACCCTCATCTCACAAAATCACCTCAAAGTAGAAAATACATATAGACACAACAAATGAAAATACATATAGCAATAAAAGTTACAAAATAAGAAAATACATATAGACAAACAACAAATGAAAATACATATAGACAATAAAAGTTATAAAATAAATGACCGATAATAAACCACACAATATATAATGATACGATTACTAACCTACTATACCTTAAGGCTTGACATCATGCTATCTCTACAAGTCTTCTAACCTTCACTATAATATGCGAACTTCACTCCATCCTATCTAAGATCATATTCTCGGTGATATGAAACTGCTTTATATCCTGTCTAATTACCTCTTCTAGTACCCCTCATCATAACTCCTAAATCCATTCTCTCACATCTGAGCATCAACACTTCTTCTCTGCACTTGTCCAAATCACCGCAGTCTTGCTTCTCTCATTTTGTCTACTAGAGAGACCATTTCTAACTTCCCCACTAATCTTATCCCTGGTGTGTGCACACATCCATCTCAACATTCTCAGCTCTGCGACCTACATCTTTTGAAAATGTGATTTTTTGATTGGTCAGCGTTCCAGTTCATGTTGCTACGTGAATGTCAATTCATGTAAATTAGTTTTTTATTGCAGGGTCGGGTGTAATTTCAACAGAATATTACAATTATGGATTTTTTAGCGCAAGTATTAAATTACCAGCAATTTATACTGCCGGCATCGTTGTCGCTTTTTATGTAAGTATCTAGCCAATTATTAATATATGCTTTTCTTAAATTTAATATATATTGGTTAAGAATCTTGATATTGACTACCTATTTTAATCACAATAGCAATATATGCATTTACATGTTCTAAAACCAACAAGACTATTGTGGTTTTTAATTTGAAGGAAGAAGCATTTTTTGTTATTTTGCATGGGAGAAAGTTATGTGAAAAATATGCATGTAGTTTGATTATCGAACTATGTTGCATCTTGTTACAATTTTCTATTGTTCATTGTCAGTGGCGGAGCTATCGTTTTGTCAAAGGATTCATCTGAACCTTTTTGGATGAAAAATTATATTATTTATACATGGTTAAAATAAATTTTAATATGTATATAGTAAATGCTGAACTCCCTTTGACTAGTTCATGTGATTTCATTTTTAGATTTTGAACTCTCTTAGTGACAATCTTGGTTCCACCACTGTTCATTGGAATTAAAATAAGTTATAGGAAAAAGAGTCTTGAAACAATATTAATTAATGTGTACGTCCTTTTCTCAAATCCTCCATAAATGCACCGTGTTATCATGTCTTTTGTTGTTGCTACATGTACATATTTTGATAAAATGTCTTCTTTTGGGGGGATGGATACAATTTTACTTCTATCAGATTCGTTTGAACTTAATATTTTTGATGTAAAACATAATATATTAAAATAAACTCATAATCTCAAAATGGAATTTTGTTTGGTTCAGTGTAAGAACTTTAAAAACGTTACAGTACTCATAAAACTTAAATCCTAAATCCATCTATATAATTTGCACATGAAAGATAACAACACATAAAATCACTTTTCTTATAGTGTTGTTGCACTATATTAATATAATCCTAGCGATGGTCCGACTCTTTCTTGGACCTGCTCATGGTATAAACTTAGTGCAGCGATTTTTATGTTTATGTAGACGTCAAATGTGGACACGTTTGAGAAGAATCATGACGAGTTAGATATTGAGTTTTTGGGAAATGTGAATGGTCAGCCATGGAGATTTCAGACAAACGTGTATGGAAATGGCAGTGTTAGTCGTGGAAGAGAAGAGAGGTATAGAATGTGGTTTGATCCAAGCAAGGAGTTTCATCAGTACAGCATTCTTTGGACCCCAAAAAACATCATGTAAGAAACCTTACCTTACCTTCCCCTTCTCTTTTTTTCTTTTTAATTAAGTGTTTCAATACTTTTTTCTTCTTTTTCTTTTTGGGTAAGGATGTTTCAATACTTTTCGGAACTCGATAGTTTTAGTTCAAACTTGATATATATAAAAACATAATTTATCTAAAATTCAATAATTAATTTCTTTAGAATTTTGAATCTTCTAAACTTCCAATAATGTTTTTTAACACTTGATGTTTGTTAACTTATCGCTTTTGATACGAGGGTCTACTGGAAATAAATATGTATATTCATTTGGTATTCAGAACTCTCTAGCCGACTAATTCTAAGAAAAATTAGAGACCTTTAATTAAATGTGGAGAGATTTTATTTTTCTGCGGATCCCTTATTATTTTGATCTTTTTATATATTTTTTCAGTCCCATTTTAGTTGTTGGGATAAGATAATTCTTAAGAAAAAATTTATAAGGGGTGCAATTTAACTAATATAATCCTATTAAAATAGTTGGTACTTTTAACCCTTCGGGGTAGCCCAGTGATTAGGACTTGAGACGGAGGTCTCAAGTTCAAAACTCTTTGCCAGCGAAAGTAAGTGGTTTGCTTTATGGGTTGAGCTTATCTCATCGGGCTTGTCTAGTGCAGACTACCTCTTCAATGTAGTTTGCGAGCTACTATACAGGAGCGGGGGTTTACCCTGTGCACACTCCAAGAGTAGCGGTTGTGGGACTTTCTGGGTTGAGCTTGTTGCATTAGAGGTTACCTCTCTTATTTAGTTTGCGAGTTATTGTACAGGAGTGAGTTTACTCTGTTGTGCACACTCAAAGAGTAGCGGATAGGGATTTCCTTGTTAGAGAAAAAAATTGACCGTTACTTTTTAAAAATTTTAGTAATAGAGTTTTTCACATTTTTCAGAATTAATTACCAAGATAAAATTGAAAAAAAATGACTAACTATTTATTAAATATTTAAATTGATAGCTATTTTTAATATACTTGATAACTAAAAAATGGAAGTGGAGAGTAATAATAGTTCTCTTTGTCATGAAAAGCATTAGCCAACAAAAATTGCTGCAAATAATAGTGTGCCCACTTTTTTTGGCCAAACGCGGAGAGAGAAATTTCTAAGGAAGAAAGGGTTTTCGAAAAAGTTTGACACTCAAATTATTTTGTTACGTATTGCTTTTGTTGAATAAGATAATATTAAGCCTTATACTTTTATGTTTTCTGGAAGTTAATTTCCTGTTGCTCTAATCCATCAATCTTGGATGGAGCCAAATATTCACTATCTTTGGCTTTGGGGTATAATGGAATAAAGCAAAATGGCTCTTTAAACTGTCTGCGCTTCTTTCAATTGTGAAGTAGCA
>JAPFFP010000103.1:17375399-17386394 GCA_026153255.1 Solanum medicagineum | reverse complement strand
GTCTTGGGCTAGTGAAGCATAATTCACTACTCTAAGAAAGCAATTTCCGGAATTTGGGAAGTTGTTTTTCTTCACATCTTTATCGGATACCAAGTTTAGATTGTACTGATAAATAGAAGTAGAATCATGGAGTAAAGGTAAGAATGGAAAAACTTGATTGTTCCAAGCCCCACTAGTCCAATAAACCTTTCCCCTTCGACGAATAACCAACTGAAATGCATCTTGGATGTCCTCCAAACTTAAAGTAAAAGCTCCATTCCACTAAAACTCAACCAAGAAGTCAAAGTCCACTTCTGCCTTGTGGTGAGGTTATAACCAAGCTTCATACCAGGCAAAAGGCAATTGGTAGGATGATCAAAGCTTTGCCATAAAGTCGTGTTCCGAGTTTCATCCTGAAGCACAAAATTTTTAGAATCTTAAGCTTAGCTACTAAACTTCCTGTCAATAAAGGAGGCGAAATATTCACAAATAGTCTACATCCGCAATTGCATCCAATTGTTGTTATAAATATACGGAAAATAGGATTTAATTTGAGGTGGTCAAGTACACTAAACTTCCTGGACTGGACCTAATATGATTCTAAAATGTCTGTTGTCATACGTTGTTCCCAAGGACTAGCAAAATTGAAACAGCCCATGAACTATGATTCAACAAGCTTGTCCAGACTAATCTTTTGCATATTTAGTTCTTTATATTTTGAATCGCCCATTGTTAACATCTTGATGTATTACCTTTGAGATCAACAAATCCAGCTGGGACTTCAATCTGCAGGCCTTGTCAGTTGAGTCTCTTTGCTTAACCTTAGATTTGTGTACAACGCTTTTATTAGATTTTGTTTGTATATATATGAGTGCAAGAATAATGTGAGTCAGTGCTAGTGTGCATTTGTTACTGTTAAATATTTCATAAGGCTGTTTTGTACTTTGCATTCTTTATGCTTATTCTTCCTCCACTATGTGTATTTATTATATTTGTGATAAGATATACTTGTTTGAAATCAACCATATTGAAGCAGGCGAAATTAGCTTTTAGACCTTAACAAAAAAGAGCCTAAAAGTTGATGTAGAGGTCATTAAAACTTGGTGATCTACTGTAATCCTCTTACAGCAAAATAACATCTCTAATCTTATCTTGCTTCAATGACAGTGATGGAACAATCATTAATTGAACATTGTTCTATTTTATTCGTGGATGAATATGATTCAGCTTCATCTCTTCCTGTGAAAAATGCAGGTTGTTTTGCAATTGGCAGTGACATACTCTCATTACCAAGCATTGAGATAACATCAGACATTGTTGGCCTGTCTGTTGCTCCTCCTTGTACACATAATAGTCCGACATGAATAACTCGTAAGAACTGTTGAGTGTCACAGAGTTCTTCAAGAGCTGGATCCTTCAGTTCTAGTGCACACCCTTCTTTCCATAGTTCCCATGCCTGAACCAGAATGATCAATTATCTCAAACTTTATGGCTTCAGTACTTAAAAATAAAAAGGATGTCAAGAAACACTTACATAACCTATTAAGTTGAGTTGACGATTGAATTGTTGTAAGCTAGCATTTCTCCTACCACTTAAAATCTCCAGCATTAAGACTCCAAAGCTGAAGACATCAGACTTGATAGAGAAAGCTCCTTCCATAGCGAACTCGGGAGCCATGTAACCACTGTGTGTAGAAAACATTTTCCACTTGGTCAGTGTGAATATGCGTACATGTTCTCTAGTTATATATCAAAAAATAAGCTAAACTCACTATGTTCCAACAACCCTGCGAGTCACTGCCTCTGTCTCGTTCTGTTTGAAAATTCTTGCCATACCAAAATCAGATATCTTAGGATTCATGTTTTCATCCAAGAGCACATTACTGGCCTTTAGATCTCTATGTATCACTCGCATTCTTGAGTATTTATGAAGATAGAGTAATCCTTGAGCAATTCCTTCTATAATCTCAAACCGCTTCTGCCAACCCAGTAGCTTCTTCCTTTCAGGATCTGTCAATGACTGAAAGTATTTCATCAAAATTTTCAAAAATTGCATGAAAGATTAGGTCTTATTTGAAATGGATACGAACCAAAAAGGAAGAAGTCCAAGCTCTTGTTGGGCATGTACTCATATATCAACATTTTCTCATCTCCATGAATACAACATCCTAGAACTCGAACTAGATTTCTGTGCTGAACTTTGGCAATTAGCATAAGCTCATTCTTGAACTCCACCAGCCCTTGACCTGATGTTCTTGAAAGTCTTTTGACCGCAGCCTCTCTCCCATCAGTAAATTGTCCCTTTCATACATTTTTACGGGTTATTACTTTATATACTAAGAGTTACTACGGAAGTTTTTTGGGTTCATATAACATACTGAAAATGTACCTTATAAACAGGTCCAAAACCACCCTCTCCAAGCATGTTATCACTCGAGAAGTTGTTCGTGGCTGCCAATATCAATCCAAAGCTAAATATCTTCAAATCTTGTACTTCCCTTCCATCTTCTTCTTTCAGATTTGTGATGTTGAAGCTGTCTGTTGCTTTCAACTCACGTAAATGCGCTTCCTCCTTTCTTTTCTTATCTATGCAAGAGAAGTATGTGGATATGCATACATGCTTAAATTAACTGATAAACAACATATTAGTTACTAAATCTTTTTCCAAAGACTTACCTTGTAGTTTGAGTATTTTATTTTTGATGAAGCAAATGAAACCACATATTAGCATTGTGATGACTATAGATAATACTATCCATATCCAAGTTTTTCCTGCACACGTAGCACGTTGAAAAATATACGGTCGATTCTTCAATTATACAGTCTACATGTTGAAAATTGAAAAACTGTAAAGATGGGGAATGATAGAAGAGCTTTAAATTTGTTTAGCTGTGGTCAATTGTAGCTTTTTACATAGTATAAGCTGTATTCTGTTTTTGGGCGTTTGCAATAAGATGTGTTCATTCGACCAAAAAAATTAGTTCATAAACGTAAAGACTAACCTTTAGATGATTTTGGTGAAACCAGAACATATCTTTGAACTGCATTACCACTCTCATCGACTTGGAAATCCCTCTTTCCGTTCCAAATCAGGCAGCCTGTCCCATTGCTGCTAAGAGTGGTGAATCCAACACAACTGCAGTGTTCCCAGCACTTCTGCATACAGTCACCAAGACTAATGCTTGCGTTATCATAATAAGCAGCAGTAGTAGCAGATACGTCTATAAAGTCTCCTCTCTTTAGCTCAAACTTATCACCACCCTTTTGACATTCAGGCAACTGTCTAGAGACACATCCATCATCACTTTCATAACCGTAACAGAACTTTTTATAACGGGTGTATATACTACTGTCTCCAGCAACAATAGATCCATCTGAAAACAACTCAAGACTTGGGAAACTTCCCTGTGTAGCCTCAAATTGAAAGAATATCCCATCAGTACCGGATACCAAGTTGAGATTGTGCCGATAAACAGTAGCAGAATCATGGAATGAAGGTAAGAATGGAAAACCTTGATTGTTCCAAGCTCCACTAGTCCAATAAATCTCACCCCTTCGACTAACAACTAACTGAAATGTATCTTGAATTGCCTCCAAACTTAAGGTAAAAGCCCCTGATGCCGGAATTTTACTACTAACCAACCAAGAAGTTAAAGTCCAATTCTGCCTTGTGGTAAGGTTATAACCAAGCTTCATACCAGGTAAAAGACAACTGGTAGGATGATCAAAGCTTTGCCATAAAGTCGTGTTCCGAGTCTCATCCTGAACTACGAAATTTCCAGAATCTTGAAGCCTAGCTATTAAACTTCCTGTCAATAAAGGAGGGGCAATATTCACAACTGTTTTCCCTCCACTGGTGATTTTCAATGTTCCTGTAGTATCTATAGTGAGCAATCCTGAATTGTTCAATATAGGTGTATTTGGATTTGCTATCCATAATTTCTTCTCTACTGGATCACCTGCATACCATATTCCAAGATAAGTTTTATTTGTTTGTGAGATAGTGAAAAATCCCAACTTGAATTTTCCACCTTCTGAATCAAGTACTTGTGAATGGTTGAGTACATCGCCAGGCTTCATTGAGGTTATTGCAGCTACAGATGGAATGCTAATGATACATGTTTGGCTGCAGAATGAGATCAAGATGAGGAGGAAAATGGAATTGGCTAAAGATCTCATTTTGACAGCCAGAAAGAAAGAAATGCTGGTGCAGATAATAATAGATTATTCCTTATTAGGTTGTTTGCTGTGCAAAGCCAATAATGCATTGGACAATAGTCAATTATATTATACATTTTTCAGCTAAAACTTTTGAAGACTTGTCTGAGTAGAAATATTACCTTACTTGTTGGAAAGCATGTTGAAAGAGACATTGTTTCATTTTTCTTGTGGAAATGTGAACTCAATTTGCATTTGGTTTCTGTTCTTCCTTTGACTTTTCTAATTTCTTTTTTCTTCCTCATATATATACATATATATATATATTTTTCTGGTGCTTGCCATTTGGCTTTTGGGTTTTTCTCTATAGTTGTGTTTCGAAATACACTGTGAACCACATTGATGCATTTAAGAGAGAAAATGACAAAGCGAAAAAATTAAAATGTTTCAATTCGTGTCAATACATTTGAATTCTGGTGCAACTCATTTCACATGAAAAACTGACTAATATATACCACAAGGAAACATGTTTTTCATGTAAAGTTACTGAGTGCTGCACAACAGAGTACAGCAAGACGTCTCTAATATTATCTTGCTTCAATGACAGTGATGGAATAATCATTAACTGAACATTGTTCTGCTTTGATACCCGATGAGGAGTTTGATTCAGCTTCATTTCTTCCTGTGAAAAATGCTGGTTGTTTTGGCCTGGGCAGTGGCATACTTTCATTACCAAGCATTGAGATAACATCTGACATTGTTGGCCTATCTGTTGCTCCTTCTTGTACACATAATAGTCCGACATGAATAACTCGTAACAGCAGTTTAGTGTCACATAAATCTCCAAGAGCTGGATCCTTCAATTCAAGTGCACACCCTTCTTTCCATAGTTCCCATGCCTAAACCAGAATGATCAATATTCTCAAACGTCACATATTTTAGTACTTAAAAGGAAAAAGGTGTGTCAAGGAAAACTTACATAACCTATTAAGTTTAGTGGACGATTGAATTGTTGCAAGCTAGTATTTCTTCTACCACTCACAATTTCCAGCATTAAGATTCCAAAGCTGAATACATCAGACTTGATTGAGAATGCTCCTTCCATTGCAAATTCCGGAGCCATGTAACCACTGTATAGAGGACAAAAAACATTACTCATTCAGTAAGTATAAAAATGTCTAAATGTAGTAAACCTATATCAAGAAATAAGGTCTACTCACTACGTTCCTACAACCCTGGCAGTCACTGCCTCCGTCTCATTCTGTTTGAAAATTCTTGCCATACCAAAATCAGCTATCTTAGGATTCATGTTTTCATCCAAGAGCACATTGCTGGCTTTGAGATCTCTATGTATAACTCTCATTCTCGAGTATTTGTGAAGATAGAGCAATCCTTGAGCAATTCCTTCGATAATTTCATAACGTTTCTGCCAATCCAGTAGCTTCTTCCTTTCAGGATCTGTCAAAGACAGATGCATTTCAGCTCAAAATTTTCAAAACATAATTGAACCATTACTTCTTTGTTGGAAACGAACCGAATAGGAAGAAGTCCAAGCTCTTGTTAGGCATGTATTCATATATCAACATTCTTTCATCTGCATGAATACAACATCCTATAACTCGAACTAGATTTGTGTGCTGAACTTTTGCAATGAGCATAAGCTCATTCTTGAACTCTACAAGCCCTTGACCTGATGTTCGTGAAAGTCTCTTGACTGCAACCTCCCTCCCATCTGGAAATTTTCCCTGTCATAATTTTTTACAGGTAAGTCAGTTAATGCAATGAAGGCACTGAAGTTTTTCGAAGGCATAATGTAATTGTACCTTATAAACAGGTCCAAAACCACCCTCTCCGAGCTTGTTCTCACTTGAAAAGTTATTTGTGGCTGTCAAGACAAATCCAAAGCTAAATATCTTCAAATCTTGGGCTTCCGTTCCATTTTCTTCTCTCAAATTAGTGTCGTTGAAGATATCTGATGATGTCAACTCAAGTATATACTCTTCCTCCCTTCTTTTCTCATCTGTGCAAATGAAGTTCGTATATACTTATACATGCTTAATGTAATTGACAAAACAGCATACTAGCTAATCATTTTTAAATTATTTACCTTGTAGTTTGTGCCTTCTCACAATAATGTAGCAGATGAAACCAGATATCAGCAAAGGGACAACAATAGCTACAACAAATACTATCCATATCCAATTCTTTTGTTTCCCTGCAAATATAGGTTGTATACAGGTGACACTTCTTTATCTGTTCAAAATATATATTAGTTCATACACAAGGTGCATTCCTTATATTAGGATTTACCATTAGATGATTTTGATGAAACCAGAACATATTTTTTGTATGTATTGCCACTCTCATCAACTCGAAACTCCCCATTTTCATTCCAAATTATGCAGCCTGTTCCATTGATGGTGCTGGTGAAGCCAACACAACTGCAGTGCTCCCAGCACTTCTTCATACAATCACTAAGGCTAATGCTTGCATTATCATAATAGTTAGAATTAGCTCTATAAATAAAGTCTCCACTCTTTTGCTCAAATTTATCCCCATCATTTCGACACTCAGGCAACCTATTAGAGACACAACCATTGTAACTTTCATAACCATAACAGAACTCATCATAAAGGTCATATTCACGACTGTCTTCACCACCAGGAAAAATAGGCCCATCTGAAGACAACTCAAGACTTGGGAAACTTCCCTCTGGAGCATCAAATTGGAAGAACATGCCATCTTTTCCAGACACCAAGTTGAGATTATAATGGTATCTGTTAGAAGAATCAGTCAATGCAGCTAGGAATGGAAAACCTTGATTGCTCCATGCGCCACTAGTCCAATAAAGCTCCCCCCTTCGACGTATAACCAGCTGAAATGCATCTTGGATGGACTCCAAACTTAAAGTAAAAGCCCCCGAGGCCGGGATAGAACTACTCAACCAAGAAGTTAAAGTCCAATTCTGCTTTGTTGTAAGGTTATAACCAAGCTTCATACCTGGCAAAAGAGTATCAGTAGGATGATCGAAGCTTTGCCATAAAGTCCTTTTCTGAGTTTCATCCTGAAGCACAAAATTTCCAGAATCTTGAAGCCTAGCTATTGAACTTCCTGTCAATAAAGGAGGGGCAATATTCACAACTGTTTTCCCTCCACTGGTGATTTTCAATGTTCCTGTAGTATCTATAGTGAGCAATCCTGAATTGTTCAATATAGGGGTATTTGGATTGGCTATCCATACTTTATATTGTGGATATTCTGCATACCATATACCAAGATAATACTTACCTGTTTGTGGCATAGAGAAAAATCCTAACTTGAATTTTCCATCTTCAGAATCAAGAACCTGAGAGTGATTGAGTTCATCACCAGGCTTCATTGAGGTTATTCCAGCCACAGATGGAAGGTTAATGTTACATAATAAGGTCAATATTAGCATGAAGGTGGAATTGGCTGAAGATTTCATTTTTGACTGCTAGCTTAAATTTTTTTTCTTTTAAAAAAAAAAAAAGTTGCTTCAGATAATAATATGGTTGCCTGAGATTCAAATGAAGTGTAAACTTGGAAATAGTCAATGGTTTGAAACATTTTTCTGAGTTAAATGATATTTGGAGATGTTACTTGAATGAAAGAAACAATCTTGACTTCTCCTAGCAACAATTTTTACATATTAATATTTGGTGTCCTTTTCTCTTATTGGATTTTTCTGCTTCTTTCTTGTAGTCCTGTTATTTTAAACGAAACCAGAAGAACTGGTGGAATTTTATGGACAAACTAAAAAGTGAAAAAACAATTCATGGAGGGGGACTGAATCAAAGCCTCCTAAAGCTATAGTACCGTGATCATGCAAAAGGCAAAATTTTAAAAACTTAAGGTTGCTTAGTAATGAATGTAATTATAATCTATATCTGTATCTATATTTACCACTTGTGGGATTTTACTGGGTATGATGATGATGATGATGATCTGTATCTATATTTATACTACTTAAAAGCATCGTCTCTAAAATTCTAAAGTCAAATTACTAAAATACCCCTCAGTTAAATAAAACCAAAAAACAAAAACAATTAAAAAAAACCCAAAAAAACAAACAGCCGCAAAACAACACAACAGAAGTTCGTTTCCCACTTAAACGATTGTTAAACTCAAACTACACTCACTGTATGCTTCACACTATACTGCTATACACCTATTACCATATGTAAGTCTGATTATTCACTTTTTCCTGTCCGTTTTCAATCTTCCAGATAAAGCAGTAATGGATATCAACTTTGAACTTTCCAACCACACTGTCCCCATTAACAAGATTCCAAGACACTCCACTTAATGGGTGATGTGCGTTTTACTTATCCGTAAGGGATTGGTGATCTCATACAAAAACTCACGCCATGAAGAGTTGCCTTCCTTCAAAAACTCTTCTGCTAAGGACACTTTGTTAAAATTATCATCTCCTACTTTTAATTATCTAGAATAGTCCGGAAGGTTCTAGAGATGTGGAGAATTCTCTAGAAAAGTCTAGAAGGTTTTAGAGACATGTGAAGTTCTCTAGAGTAGTCTAGGAGGTTCTAGAGACGTGTGGAGTTCTCTAGAACAATCTGGAAGACTTTGGAACTCTCTAGAATTCCCTGGAAACGTGTGGATCTTGCAAGAAGGCCCTGGGACATTCTAGAAGACTTTAGGCAAGTCTTGACATATAAATATCTAGATATTTAGAAGAAAATATCTTGGATATTTGGCATGAAGATTCTAGGCCATCATTCGTAACCGTTGGATCAAAATGATCCTAGCCGTCCATTTAGACAAGGGGCTAGTATAAATACCCCTTAGGCTTGTCATTTTAGCTATCAAGCAAACAATAAACAATGAAGCAAGTTTGAGAGCTTTCTCCCACAAAATACGTAAGAGCAATTCGAGTGTGTAACATTTTCTCCATAAGTCTTCTCCTTTTCAATTGTGTCCTTTCCATCTTTAAGAAGTGGTATCAGAGCGGGCGGTCGGGGATCGTTATACTCGAGCTAGCGATTTTGTCGATATACACTCTGGGAGTGTGAGAATTCTTTGGTCGGGGACCAAACTCTATTGGTTGAGTGTCGGGTGCTAACCAAATTGTCATGGTGGATCTACTATCATCGACTAGGTCACTTGAGAAGCTCAATGGGAACAACTGCAGTACTTGGTCTACTCGCATCAAGTACTATTTGGTGGGACAAGATTTATGGAGCATTGTTGGTGCCAAGGAGACTACACCGCCTACCGACAAGGAGGAGATGAAGGAGTGGGAAGTGAAGGCTAGCAAGGCCATGTACGTGTTGTCGCTCACTGTGGAGGATGGGTTCCTGCACCGGATTAAAGATTCGGTAACCCCGAAAGAGGCATGGGATACCTTGGCAACCCTCTTTACAAGAAAGAATGATGCCAAGCTACAACGGCTAGAGAACGAGCTCTTGTCTATTAGACAAGGAGACTTGACGGTGAGTCAATATTTTTCTAAAGTTAAATCTATATGTGGTGAGATAAATAAGTTAGATCCCGAGAATGCAGTAAGTGAGGCAAAGATGCGAAGAATTATTATTCATGTGTAAACACCAAATATAATGGCCTCATTACTGCAACTCGAGGTTGGACTAAGGAACCCACTCTAGCGGGGTTGGAAAATATTTTATCCAACCAAGAAGACCTTGATAAACAAATGTCAAGCGTCTCACTGAAGGAGGAAGATATAACTCTCTTTATGAAAAGGGGAGTATCAAAAAAGCAAGACAAAGCTCCTAGAAAATACGGCAATGGAGAAAGTTCGGGGAGGATATCACATTGATAGCAAGGACAACAAGGGAGAGGTTCATCGCGAGGGGGAGCCCGCCATGCTCAAGAAGATCAAGAAGAGAATAAGTATCGTCATCAAGATGATCGATGCTACAAGTGTCTAAGGAAAGGGCACTTTGCAAGAGATTGCAAAGCTGCTAGAATGAAAGGTAATGCTGCAACCTTCAATAATGAAAGTGAAGAAGAATTGGACTTCCAAGCATCCTATGCAGTAAAGAAACTCAATGAAGTATCAGATGATCGAGAGGTAGTTGCATCATCCTATGAGAAGCCATTTAAAGATATGGCACTCGTCACAGTAAATGTTGAGACCATTAACTATCATGATGATTGGATCGTAGACTTTGGTTGCTCCAATCATATGACGGGGGATATGGACAAGTTATAGAACATGTCTGAATATAAATGAGGATGGGTTATGGTGACGGCAAACAACTGTAAGTTACCAATCTCTCATATTGGTAAGACACTTATCGTCCCTCGATTTAGTCAATATCAAGTGCAGCTACTGAATGTCTATCATATGCCCAGGATGAAGAAGAATTTATTGTCAGTATCACAACTGACATCATCAGGAAATTATGTGGTGTTTAGATCTAATGACGTTAAGGTATATCAAAGTCTTAGGCCCACGTCCCCCCTAATCTTGGAAGGACGACTATTAGAATCTGTCTATGTAATGTTGGCTCAGGCTGCATATGTAGATAAGGCAAGAAAAAACGAGACTTCAGACCTTTGGCATGCAAGGGTAGGGCATGTGAGTTATCACAAGTTGAAGGTGATGATGAAGAAGATGATGGTGAAGGGTCTTCCATGGCTGGAGATTTGGGATGACATAATATGTGCGGGATGTCAATATGGTAAGGCACACCAACTACCATACGTGGAGACAACATACAGAGCTAAGGCTCCACTAGAGCTAGTGCATTTAGATGTGTTTGGGCCTGTGAAGCAGTCATCCATCTCTGGATACAGGTACATGATTACCTTTATTGATGATTTCTCAAGATTTGTTTGGGTTGATTTCATGAAGGA
>JAPFFP010000103.1:17340763-17351761 GCA_026153255.1 Solanum medicagineum | reverse complement strand
TTTTCGGATCCGTGGTGGGGCGGCGGGGGTGGGCGGTTGGCTTGGTTGTTGGGGTGGAGGAGGGGGGGGGGGGGGGGGGGGGGGGTGGGGGAATAGGTACCTGATTGAGTTGTCGAGGTGTGCACAAGCTGGCCTGGACACCACCTTTATGGGAAGAAATGTTTTATATGTCAATTACGGGATAAAGATGGTTGTATTAGAGATTATAGTCTATCTAGAATTAGCCTTAAATAAACCAACTGTATAATTCTGAGATGCTTAACTGCCTACTCTAGTTCGACTTCATCAAGAAAAACATCACAAAAATATCAGTGTAAAGCATGAGAAAAATATGTACAGAGTTGCTGCTATCAGTGCCGATTGAAAGTCCTTCGATCTAGCTAAGCCATGTATAGTGTTGTTTATCCAGACCTTACTACTGGCTGTGAGCCTGCTTTGTTGGTCAACTTTAATTTCATTTTGTGTCCTAAAAGTCAGCATAATCTAACCATGTATTTGCCCAGATCTTTTGAACTGAGGTTATGTCCCAGCGGTCTATCTTTAGTCTTTTGCAAACAGTAAATGGCAGCTCTCTATGTTTGAGTCAATAGTTCAATATTTCTCACTTTCTTTTCTGCTGTTAAGTCTGCGTGCACTCCAACTCATAAAACATAGCTTCTTTTGGCATATGTTAACAAAAATTTGTCTTTACCTGCCATAATTCGTATTGAACTCAATCATCTTTAATTCCTTTGCTGTTTGTGCTTTTATTGGTCTTCCTCCTCTTAGCTCTAATTCTGCTTTCTTTGTTGGAAGACATGATTAAGGGGATGTTTGGATTGACTTTTTAAAAGTAGCTTATAAGCTAAAAGCCAAAAGTCATAAGTTGGTCAAACCCAACTTTTGGTGTTTAACTTATTTTTGTACTTTTTGGCCTAAATTAAGTGCTTAAAAGTACTTTTGTCTTTCCCAAACACCTTTAATAATAAAAAAGAGTTTAACTGCCCAACAACAACAACATACCCAGTGGAATCCCACAAGTGAGGTTTGGGGAGGGTAGGTAGAGTGTACGCAGACATTACCACTACCTCACAAGGTAGAAAGGCTGTTTCCTGGGAACCCTCGTTTCAAAAACCCATAAGCAGAATAAACTAGCTATGAAAAAATGAGAAGGAAAAGAAAGGGAAACAGAAAGGACGACTAGCAACACAAAGCACATGATAGGGTGTAAATCAACATAATATAACGATAACATCAACATGTATATTAAAGACAACACATGATATAAAACACAACTACTCCTACTATACCTCAAGGCCAGACATCTACCTAACCGTACCAACCAATTAGCCTGCTACTCTAATTCGCGACCTACTCCTTTCTATGGTCATGTCCTCGGTGAGATCAAGTTTCGCCATATCTTGTCTGATCACCTCCCCAAAAAACTACTTAAATAAGCTAATCTAAATATCCACTAAATATATAGAGGTTTCTCTCTAGACTCTAGCTAGATGGTCACACACTTCAACATGGTATCGTAGGTCTTATGTCACTCATTATCAAAGTGTGCTCTCTCAAACAACTTAAGCTTTTGAATGAGATGGTCACATACTTCAATATTCTTCATGGTATTATTTTCTGAATGCAAACATAGTCCTAGTAGAGTGCTCCCTTGGTAGATTTTCCAGAACACTCTCAAATTCTTAAGAATTTTAAGGAGTCCCTTCTTCAGTACTCCATCAAACATACCATTGCCCAAAAAAATGAACAAGGGCTAAAGTTATGGGCTCCCTAAGGCCAAGCATGAAGCCATTGGAGGAGGACTTATTAGGGTGAGTTTTATACTCAAAGGTGCCATGATAAAAGAATTGTAAAGAGGCCTACAAGACACTTTTTTGACCCTTCGGGGTAGCCCTGTGGTTTAAGCTTGGGACTTACATGTTGGAGGTCTCAAGTTCGAAATCTCTTGCCAGTGAAAGTAAGGGGTTTGCCTTATGGGTCGAGCTTGTCGCACCGGGCCTCCATAACCAGATCCGGACCCAACAAAGCCATTTCTCCCACTTCAAACCACCCAACCAATGACCTACAACGCCTAGGGCCTCAAAAGGAGCCATACCAATGATAGAATGATAGCTATTGTTATAAGGTGAAAGGAATAGAGTTGGTGGGGCAAACGTGTAGAAAAGCGCAGTTTCAAGGAGGGCCTTTAGTAATTATTTTCCCAAATATCACACCAAAGCCCCCTGAGCCTATGTTACAAACCTAGAAAGTCCTCGCCTAGTGCGGGCTACCTCTTCCATGTGGTTTGTTGCGAGCTATTTCATAAGAGCGGGGGTTTACCCTGTGCGCACCCCAAAGGGTAGTGGCTGCGGGTTCCCCTTGTCATCAAGGAAAAAAAAAAAGAAAAAAACAAGACAATTTTTTGAGAAAGATCTCTGAACAAGACACACTTGTTTGCTTTGATTTTTTATGTAGTGATTCTTAACTTTTTCCATCTTCTTTCAGACTTTTCTCTTGTGGAACAAGTAAAGAAGGTGAATCCCACCTTGTAGAGTGGAATGAGAGTGAAGGAGCAATCAAGAGGACATTCTCTGGCTTTAGAAAGCGTTCATTAGGTGTTGTGCAGTTCGACACAACGAGAAATCGTTTCTTAGCCGCAGGTGATGAGTTCCAGATAAAGTTTTGGGAAATGGATAATACCAACATGCTTACAGCTACTGATGGCGATGGTGGACTGCCTGTTAGTATTGCTGTTACTTGAATTCATTTGTTTGATCGACATTGTTGAAACTGAGAATTCTTGAACTCCATTTTTCTTTTCAGGCCAGTCCTAGACTAAGATTCAATAAGGAAGGCTCGTTGCTTGCTGTCACGACTAGTGATAATGGAATCAAGGTTCTGGCAAATGCTGATGGGCAGCGAATGCTGAGGATGCTGGAGAGCAGGGCATTTGAGGGTTCTCGTGCGCTTTCTGATGTCAATGTTAAGGTAATATGGATCTTTATGTGGGCTTGTATAGTTATTTTGCTATGCAAGGTCCTTGACTAATTTAAATTGTCATATTCATACTACCAGTATAATGGTTGTCTTTAATCCTGATGCACTCTGCAGCCACCAATTGCTGGTTCCCTAGGTCCAATTCCTAATATATCTGGCTCGGCACCTCAAATCATTGAACGTAGTGATAGAATTCAGCAATCGATGTCTATTGGCAATCTGGTATTTATCTGCCATGTCCCCCCCACCCTCCTCTCTTTATTACCTTTGACAGGGAAATGCATGGTGTTTCCTGACCTTGTTGTTGAAGTATGATTCTGTTATATTTGAATTATGATGATTTTCATATCAATAGGCCACCATGGAAAGCAGCAGAGTTCCTGATGTGAAACCTAGAATTGCAGAAAATATGGACAAGATGAAAAGCTGGAAATTCTCTGACATTGCTGACTCATCCCAACTTAAAACGTTAAAGTTGCCTGACCCTCTGTCAGCCAGCAAGGTTGTTATAAAACTTCATCTACATTTTTAGTTTTACTGACTTTTCGTAGGTTCTCTTTTGAAGACTAAATTTGGTGGCATCTTTTGTCATGATCCTTGTTGAATTAATTGTGCGACTACCTCATGTAAAAGATTTAGAAAAGACGATTTTTATTTACTTGATTATATCTCAAATACGCTCTCTCATGTAAAAGATTTAGAAAAAAAATGATTTTTATTTACTTGATTAATATCTCGAATATGCTCTCTCATGTGAGGGCTTGATTCTTTTTCGTGGCCAAGTACGCAGAAACTCTTTTTTAATGAAGGGTTACAGAAACTTGGGCCTAGGTTCTCGGCTTGCTCTACCATTGAATGTTTGACCACCTTTTTTTTTTTTGATGAATTAAAAGGTTGTGTTAAAAGCATCAAGAAGACGCAAGAGTTTACAAAGAGAAATAGGTGATAACACCAGGACAACAAAAATCAGTTAGGATCTGGGAGTTAAAACCTAAAACAAAAGCTCAGGGCTGTTAAGCCATTGAGGGGGGGAGGTAATGAAATCTAAAAGGGGAATGACATCATTTACAGGGAAAGGTTGCTCCAACTAAAAAGACTCATCAAACTTTTTGTTTTAAGGAGCAGTTAGGACTTGAATCCCGTCATAACACCCGATGTTTCTTTCCATCCATATACACCAAAATGCACAGGCTGGTACCATTTGCCAGATTTTCTTAATGGATCTATCCACTTTTCTCAGGCTCCAACTTTCAGCTGCTTCTTTTAGGGTGAGTGGTGGTTGATCAGCTGATGCCAAAAATTGCGAAACACATGGACCAAGTACCTGTTGCCACAGGGCATTGTTGTAAAAACAAATGGTTCACTGTACACTGTCTCTTCTGTAAGATGGCACATGAAGCATCTATTGGCTGTCTGAAAATTCTTCTTCTTGAGATTATCTAGAGTGAGAGTAGCTTTTAGAAGAGCGATTTAGGTGAAACTTTTGATTTTTGGAAGGAGATTAGTCTTCCAATTCAGTTTCCAAGGCCAGTGTTCTGTTAAGACATTTGGGCTGTTGAGTCTTTTGTAGCCTTCTTTGACTGAATAATTTCCTTTGCTTGAATCATTCCATCTTAGACTGTCTGGTATTTGAGGATTTAATGAGCAACCTTCCTGCAACTGTATAAATCAAAGAACTCATCCAATTTCCAATCTTGCAGATTCCTTCTGAAGCGTAAGTCCCATAAGTTGCCTTCTCTGTTGTTTGCAACTGTTGAATCTGGGTGTGTAGCTATTAAGAAAAGCCTTTGGATTAGAGTCCTTCAATAGAAGATTGAGTAAACATTTGTCTTTCCCAAATTTGACAGTGGTGCCATTCCAAATCCTGAAGGACACCTCTTGAAAGAATTTGCCTTTCAGGTTGTTAATGTGTTTCTAAGGTCCCACTCCATGTGGATCATTGGTATGCACTAGTTGTCTTGTCTTCCATATTTGGCATTAACCACCTCCTTCCATAGGGTTGATTCTCCTTGGCTGAATCTCCACCACCATTTCAGTTGCAAACTCTTGTTATATTTGCTAAATCTCTAATGCCTAATCCTCCTTGATCCTTAGGTAGTATCATGTTTTCCCATTTCACCAGATGTAATTTATGCTCCTCATTATTCCCTTCCCTGAAAAAAGATCTTCTCAGCTTGTCCAACTTACTCAACACCTTGGAAGGCATTGGTATGAGGACATAGTATGCGTAGTTATGCTATCCAAAACACTGTTGATGAGTGTTAACCTTCTTCCTGTGGATAAGTATTGCATTTTCCAGTTCCCTAACCTTTTCTCCTCTTTTTCTATTACTCCGTTCTAGACTTCTTCTGCTTTATTATGTGCTCCCAAAGGCAGACCTAGAAAGGTTCTTGGAAAAGAACCTATTTCACAGGCCATTATATCTGCCAATTCATCCAGAGGAGGTACTACACTTACTGGATTAATGTTGCTCTTCGACATGCTGATATGGGGCCCTGAGATGATTTTAAAGAGCATAATAGTTTAGTTTTGCACTTGGAGTTTTTCTGCCCCACAGAATATTAAAGAGCATCTGCATAAAGCAGGTGAGAAACTAATAGAGTGGTTTGGTCTGCTTCAATCCAGTAACAGAATTGCTTTGTCCAATATTTTGCTGAGACCTTTCATGGCCAGTAAGAACAGAAAAGGGGCGAGAGGGTCCGCTTGTCTTAGTCCATTTTGAGGAGAGAAAAAACCAACGGGCGCCCTGTTTACCAATATAGAATACTTGACAGTGGGGAGACTATTTAATCCATTGGATTCACCTGCTTCCAATCCCATTTATAGCTTGTACTATCAGATGTACCATTTTTTTATTTGCTTGCTTAGATCTGTAACAACTCTTAATTTTCCTGGAGACTAGTGTAGAATCTCCTTCTGCATGTTTATGTCTTTCTTGGTGGAATATGAATTGTTGCTATTAGTATTATTGAGGCACAAAAAGCTTCTTCGATTAACAGTCTTTATCAGCAACCTAAAGACATTTGAATTGTAATGATGGCAGGTGCTGCGGCTGCTCTATACGAATTCTGGGCTTTCTGTGCTGGCACTAGGCTCTAATGCCATTCATAAGCTATGGAAATGGCAGAGAAATGAGCGAAATCCATCTGGAAAGGTTGGAGTATCCATACGTCACACATCAAAATCTCACTGTTTTTTCTTGTCAGAAAATTCTGACTTGTTTGCTATCCTTAATTTTTTCTTCCAGTCCTCCACGGCAGTTGTTCCACAACTGTGGCAGCCAACAAATGGAGCACTCATGTCTAATGATGTTGGTGATGCGAAATCAGCTGAAGATGCGGCTGCGTGTATTGCTTTATCTAAAAATGATTCTTATGTCATGTCTGCTTCTGGTGGGAAGGTCTCCTTGTTTAACATGATGACTTTTAAGGTTTGTGGACCCTCTCTGGGAAAGGATGTGGATGATGATCTCGTCTAGTTCTTAAACTTGACGTTTGTCAACTTTTTATCATTATGTACAGAATTGACTTGTCTCTCTTTGATGGTAATAAATTGGTTTATCTAAACTGATACATGAACTCTGGTTAGGTGATGACAACTTTCATGCCGCCACCCCCTGCAGCCACCTATTTGGCATTTCATCCTCAAGATAACAATGTTATCGCTGTAGGAATGGAGGACTCCACTATACAGATATACAATGTTAGGGTTGATGAGGTACTTTTTCCCTTTTTATGTCTTGGTGCTAGATTGCACATTTCATTTCGAAGGAACAGAATTGCTTATTTGGATTGTCACTGTTTATTCTGATAACGAAACTTAATTTTGTAGCTTCTATGTTCTCTCTTTCTCCTCTTGTTTGTTCAGAATGCTCATTAGCCATGCATGTTGGGAATATCATCATGGATGTTTGTCTTTAAATATGCCTACTGACAACTATGACTCTGAGTTTACGGTAAACTTCATTGTTTTAGTGAAGTTTAGATTATGAAGTTGGACAATGTTCTTATGCTTTGTTTGGTTTTGGATTGTAAAGAGGAGGTACTGTTGGAGTGGAGGTAAATCTTGAGGGATGAGGTTCATTTCACTCATTTGGGAAACATGGAGGGTTGGGTTGCCTCCCCATCAGCATTATGAATTAATTAAAACTGGATGGAAGCATGAAAGTATAAAACCTTTACTTATCTGTTATCTTAGACAAATGGATATTAATCATAATATTTCACAAAACTAACCATGTTTTTACTCCTTACCTCAAAGTAAACATACTATCAGGTCAGGAATATATAGAACCATGGATATCAGAGCTAGAGGCTTATTTAATTCCACTTCTTTCAACCTTATACACTTATCAACTTTGTTTTTTTTTTTCCTTATTCCCGCTTGCCCACTAGATTTTTGTGGTAACAGATCTTTTCTGTTTGCTTCTTTATGATTTTACTGTCATAGGTCAAAATCAAGCTCAAGGGTCACCAGAAACGGATCACAGGCCTTGCATTTTCGCAGAGCTTGAAAGTACTGGTGTCTTCAGGTGCAGATGCACAGGCAAGTTGGTGGTGTTCTCCTCTTTGAATTTTGCGTCTCTTGTATGCATTTCCTTTTTCAAGGGACAGCACTGTTGGTACCGTCTGGATTTATGGATTGCGTTTATGCATGAATCTTAGTTTGTTGTTTCTTTAGGGTGGGCAATGGTGCTTCCTTCGCAATTTTGCCGTGTCGATGCTATAGCAGTAATGTTGTATAATTTCAATGACATCCTAATGGCAGAATATTTGCTGCCTGTTCTGTGATGCAGCTATGTATCTGGAGTGTTGATGGCTGGGAGAAGAAAAAAGCAAGGCCTATACAACCGCCGCCAGGTCACCAAGCTCCCTTAGTTGGCGAAACTAGAGTCCAATTCCATAATGACCAATCTCATATACTAGTTGCTCATGAAAGCCAAATTGGTATCTATGATACCCAACTTGAATGTCAACGTTCGGTAAGTCTACACATTAATATATGGTATTTTATCGTTAAATGCACACATAGAATTTGTATCAATTCCGCAGAAAGCAGGTGTTTTAGGCTAACTCCACTTATCAGTATATATCATTCTCATCTCTTCAATTGTGATTGTACTGATTCATGTTTCTTGTTTGTTTGGGGTAAGTTTTCCCGTATTATAAAGGTGTGCTGTATTTCAAGTATTTAGGATCTATTATGGCAATGCTAAACCAGAATTGCTGGGAACCAATGCAATTGTCTGTGTTCTTTGTGTTCCCGTTTAAAAGTTAGTTGTTAATTCTTTTACCGTGTTGACATTTTTTTGCTCTTCCTAGTTTCTATTTTCCTTCCTGCTTTACATACTTTGGCAATGTAGCTGCATATATATTGCTTGCATGGCTCAACAAAAGAGAACTTTCATGTGGCATATTTATAATGAACACGATACATTCGTTATCATGGCCCCGAACTGACTCTTAAGTTCCTTACTTCTCCTATTCCTAATATAAATGACGCGTTAATTGGTTGCAGTGGTATCCAAGAGAATCACTTTCTGCTCCCATTTCAAGTGCTATATACTCATGTGATGGCCTGCTGATCTTTACTGGATTTGGTGATGGTGCAATTGGAATATTTGATGCAGACAGTCTTAGACTTCGATGTAGAATTGCACCCTCAGCTTACTTACCTTCTATTGGCAGGTAGTCATGCTTTGCTTTGATCGCTTCATTATTTTGATGCATATAAATGGGTAGTGTTGCACATGTTTTGGACAATAGTGACAAATATGGGAGTTGGAGTGGCTGTCTAATGGGGCTTTGATTTGCTCTAGATGCTTCAAAATGAAGCTTGATGTGTAACCATGTCCTAGAGAGTGGGCTCTCGTGGCTACACCTCTCCTTTTCTACAGTAGTACTGCAGACTTACATTAGTGGATTGAACCGAGGGAACTTTGAGTGCGTAAATGAAAGGAGAAATTCAGAAGGCCACTTGGTCACGTATTCAAGCTGTAACTCAGCTCGGAGATCCTGAGTTCGACTTTTTCCAAGCCTAGGTCCAACCTTAACCATTTCCCCATGAAAATCCAAAGAACACATAAGTTCAACGATAGATGAGCAAAGAGACCAACATATAACTGTGGTCCTCGGATAGTTTCCTATAGCAAGATTTATCAAACATGTAAAACAGAGTAACTGTACTCTATTCCAAGCAAGCAAAACGTTCATGTTTCTATCTTTACGTTGAATGATATACTATAGTATATGATTCCTAAAGGCTGATGCCAGATCTTAAGTGGTTTCTCGGGACTTGCTTTTGTTTGGACGCCAACTTACCTGCTGGGAGATATCGTACTGTAGAATGGTATGCGAATGTAACGGAAAATGATTTTCTTGCATATGTGTTCCAAAAAGAAAATTAAATTCTAAAAGAAGAAATGATCATTTTCCCCATAACACTTTATGTTATATGGAGGACGATTTTGATGGAAATTAACTTGCTAGAAAGTTCTTGTCAAAACGAAGTTAAGACTTGTATTTCTGCTTATAGTTGGTGAAGAAGGGGACAAGTTTTTGTACATAGTGACATGATATAGTGTGTTGCTCGTTGCTCTATCTGAATTTAGAGTGTGTTATTTCGTAACTGTAGCCAACTAATCTGAATTTCACTTGTTTAAGCAGTGGCAGCAGCGCTGCATTTCCTGTAGTGATAGCAGCACATCCATCTGATCCAAACCAGTTCGCTCTTGGTATGAGTGATGGCGCAGTGCATGTGATCGAGCCATCAGATGCAGAGCCGAAGTGGGGCAGTTCATCGCCTCAAGATAATGGAGCTATGCCTTCTATTCCCTCAAGTTCTGCATTGAATAGTCAGGCATCAGAAACACCTTCAAGGTGATGATACAGTCAACATGATGATAGAAAGATTGTGGTGCTTACATGGTTCATTTTAGATCCTAATATTGTAAAGTTCTAAAAATAGCTTAATTCTTTTCTATCTGTTTTGACTATTCTTTTGGATAGAGGTCATTGTACATCTTTGATCAGCTGCATTTGTAGCCAAGCCATTTTTTCTGTGTGTTTCTCAAATGTTTCATTGATTTCTTCCATCTTGTTTCTTCTCTAAGTTTTGAATCATTTGGTAACTTTATGCATCTGCAGTTATAATTCTTTACCGTATTTGATGTTTACATCAAGTCAATAATGGATGTATGTTCAAATATAGTTGATAAACACCCCCAAAACCACCCAACAACAACATAATATCTAGTGGAATTTCAGAAGTGAGGTCCGATGAAGATAAAATGTACGCAGATTTTACCACTACCTCATAGAGGTAGAGAGGTTTCTTGGGAGCCCTCGTCTTAAAAATTCATAAGCAGAATAAACTAGATATGAAAAAAAAAAGAAATCTTCTTTGTACTTTGAGTGAACATGAGATGTTCTATATTTTGATCATCATATCATATCATCATATATATATTATTAAAAATGGGAAGCCCCTAATTTCAAAGTTGGATTACCATTTTACCTTTGAACTAAATTTAATATAATACTTAATTAATTAATTAAAATATTAAATAATTATAGTACAATCATATATTTTATGTACTAAATATGGGTAGTGAAGAGTCTAAGATAACCTCCAATTTGAATTTGAATTAATTAATTAAATATTAAATAATTATAATGCAACATAATATTTGTGTACTAGATGTGCGTGATGAAGAGTTAAGATAACCTCCAGTTTTAATTTGTAATAAGTAGGGGTAGTGAAGAGTTTATCAAAGATACTCACCAACAACATTATATATTCTCCTTTTCATCCAAATTTGTGATCATCTTCCTTCTACATTTGGTTAGTACGCATAATTTGTAAAATTTTCATTATCAATTTGTAATTGTAAGAATGCTTGCTATTCATGTATTTGTATTCTTTATTATTTCATGCATAATCATTTTCTTTTTTGTTGAGAAATATGTAAATTGTCATAGTTACAAGATGAAATTTCTTCGAATACGAAATTGTAAGTGAATT
>JAPFFP010000103.1:17309537-17340663 GCA_026153255.1 Solanum medicagineum | reverse complement strand
CAATTTGTAATTGTAAGAATGCTTGCTAATTCATGTATTTGTATTCTTTATTATTTCATGCATAATCATCTTCTTTTTTGTTGAGAAATATGTAGATTGTCATAGTTACAAGATGAAATTTCTTCGGATACGAAATTGTAAGTGAATTTTTATTTTACAAATTTTCATCTTTTTGCGTTTTTCAAATATGACTTTATATTGGTTATTATATTGTCTCATTCTCTAGCCATTCCACCTTTAGGATATAAATATAATAAAATTAATCTGAATTTATATTTATAATTAACTATTTTGAGGATAAGTATTTTGGCTCACAATTAGGCTCATAAAAAAGTAATTGTTTGATTAATATTTATAGTTATGTCTTTTTCATTATTCGATTATCATTTATATATTTTTTTTTTAAAAAAAACATGTAATCTCAAATGTCTAAAAAATTCATGTACATTAACTAAATATTATATTAAATTTTATTGTATTAGAATTTGTATTTAATTTTTATATATAGATCCTTTGATATAGTTCAAGACATATGGTGTGTATTTATTTTTACTATAGTCATGCCCTCTTTCTATTTATTTTTTTTTTATCATTTTATAAAAGTATGTTTCTATACATATGAAACATCTTGTCCATATCAAATTGACTTTTAACAAAATGTAATTCCATCAATATGACAATATTTTTTTTTGTATGTATTTTAATGCCATATCATTATTTATTAATTTTTTTTTCTGTTTGAACTTGTAATTTTTTCTTTAAATTTGATGTTACACCACCTAGACATTTTATAATATTTTTCTTTGTTCATGTATCTTTTTTATTACCAACTTTTTTCTAACTATCAAAAATTTTCTTTTTGATTGAAATATATCAATTTCTCAGGTACAATAGAAGATTAATTTTCTATAAAATGTTAAAATATCAAACCTCCAATATCTGATACAAGATTTTAATGCTATATTTTATAAAGAGTTATATTTTTATGTTAAAATTACATATCAAAGGATTTAACTTTGAACCCGATGATGGATTTATAAAGAATTATATTTTTATGTTAAAATTATCATAAATTACATATTATGATATATTTACTAGCACAAATTAACTTTCCCCGATGACAATAAATATTAAGTATGTCATTATCCTTCTTGGGAGGTTATACAATGAAGTTGATAATGGAAACTTACTATTTCAATTTAACAGTGAATTCTTGATAGGTATGAGATTGTAAAAAGTGCTTTACAAATTTTTTTAATCATAATTGATATGGCTTCTATTCATATTTAAAGTAGTACTTATTAGTTGAATAATAATCGTGTTGTATAAAAAGTAAAATGCTTCCAGGTGCAAAGTATTTTGAGTTTATTCCTACACTAATTTAAAATGTTATAAATTATTTAATTAATTAAATATTAAATAGTTATAATAATATCACATCTAATTAATTAAATAGTAAATAGACTTAAATAATGGAAGTCAAGAGTCGTCTTTTTGCTCCAATTTTAGTCTTGAAAAATTGTTCCTGGAATTAATCATGTACTCTAATTTATTATGAATTTGAACAATATGTTTTGTATGCAGATTTATATAAATAAAATTGTTCCTTTTGGCTCTTAAATATGTATACATATTTGTGAGAGAGCAAGATAGGATTTAGATTTTCTCACATCACCAATTCCAATCTCTATTTATATATTACTAATAATATGTATATTTCTTTATACAATTATATAAATAGGAAATTCTATACTTAAATAGCCAAAATATTTCTCTAAATTAAGTTAAGAGATTATGATACTCTTCAATAAATAAGTAGCAAGAATTTAAATCATTACAATTACTAAATGTACAATAATTTATAATTTTTTAATATAATTTGCTTGATCTTTTTTATAATCAAATTATTGTACTATATATTGATTGATAATAAATTTTATTTAATTTGTTCTTATGAGTTTATTACTTATATATGTTGATATATGTGCGTATCAGATAAGAAGAACATGCATCTAACAATTTGCCTTCATAACTATAGCATTTTAAAATATTAAATATTTTTATCTTTTTTTTCACTTGGAAAAAAGATACTCTGCGGAAAAGAGATATTTTGTTGTCATATTTTAGTTTGTTATTTGATATGATAAAATATTAAAAAGTAGATTCCAAATATTTCAAATATTTTTACTTTAGAAAATGAATGTAAGTTTTTATATTTAGTTGTAAAATAATTATGAATATACTTAAAATTTATAATATTTTATGTCAATTTAGATGGAATACACGTGCAACCTAAAACTAGTATATATAATAAGTCCAAGGATTTTAACTCTAATTAACCACCTAACCAATAAGTTGGATCATCAATAATAAATTTGCAAGCAATTTTTTTAAAGGATGGCTTAAATATCAATAAAATTATTTCTTAATCTAAAATTCAATTTAAATGGTTCATTTTTTTTTTTCATTTTGTTCATTTACATTTATTTTTAAGAGGAGTTAACTTCTACTTGTAAAACTTTTTTACCATCATCATGTCAAAGTGACCAAAATACAAAAAGTAAATTGTATGTGATGAACATAATTTTGAGCTATAAATAAAGTAGTAGTTTATTTTTTCCCGATTGATGCGAGATTATTTGATGCGTCAGGAATTTTAAAAAAGAAATGAACACTTTCTTCATCTCAAAAAATATTTCATAAGTTAAAGCATTAAATCATCTTATTTTTTCTGTGTGAATTTGAAGATAGAATTTTTTAATTTTTTGAAATAAAGATTATATATTTAAAAACTGCATTAAAGTACTATAATTATTCAAGATGTTTAAAATACATAAAAAAAAATTGATCAAACATTTGATTTATGTGTGGTTATAAAAGCTTTCTCGTTTAGGATAAACTGCGAAATGCATAATTATTTGTTTCTAAATTTAAAAATGTGTTTCTATTCTGGAAAAAGATTAATGGTATATTTGGTACGGAGGAAAATAATTTTCAATCTTTTTTTTTTCTTTCAATTTTTGCTTATTCATTGGTAAAAGATTTTACAAAAATATTTTCTACTCTTTTATCTCAATTTATTTGGCACTTTTTATTTTCTGAAAGTCAAATAATTTAAGTTTTGATCAAATATAGATTGATTGGAATCTTGAAATTCGAAAGATACCACATAAATCGAAACAAAAGAATTATATTTGAAATCAAAATTTCTTTAAATGACGAAAACGGCTTCTCTAATACAAGCAAAAAAAAAAGTTCTATAAATGACATTTCAAATATGAATCCAACACATCTTATCTTTATCCTATATCCCACCTACCCCTTGTAATAATTAGGGTTTGAAGGAATTAGGAACACAAATCTTTTGAACTAAATTTTGGACACCTATAATGTTATCACACAAATAGCTTCCCTCCATGTTTCTATGTCCTAACAAAAAGACAAACCAAAAAGAGAGCCAAACGTACGTTTCTAGTACATACAATTCAAAAAAGAGAAAAAAAAGGTAGCATATTGCCATTGGATGCTTTATTCTTGGCTCTGCAACTTCTTTTTTTTTTCAACCTTGTGCTGGAAGATGAGAATGATGAAAGTACTAAACTTTGGTAAAACCCCTTTTTATATCTCTTCTTAAAGAGCTGAATCTGAAGATTTGAAATTTTTAGGTAAAGAAATGGGAAGTTCTGTGATAGAAAGAAGAGGGGGTAGTGTAGTATGGGTGCTAAGGCAAAATGGAACATGGTGGCCAGGGAGAATATTGTGTAGTAATGAAATCCCAACTTCTGGGATTCTTTCTGGTACTAATTTCAGTTCAAGATTTCCCATCAAGCTTCTTGGTAGAGATGATGCTTCTGTGTATGCTCTTAAGCTCTTTTTTTATGCTTCTTTTGTGGTTTATGTGTTGTTAGAAGTTAGAAGATGGGATTTTTGAGGACCCCTTTTGTTTTTTCTTGCTAAGTAGTTAAGATTTGCTGGATTTTTTAAAAATTTTTTGTTTGTGTAAAAACATGAAATTTAGGATCTTATATGAACTGTTGTCTTTGGCTGAGAAGCAGTAAGAAGAAAATTTAGCAGAATTTCTTGTTTTACATCTTGTTGAATGTTGTTATACTCAGAGAAATGAAGCTTGTGTGAGAAAAGAAGTTCAATATGTTTTGAAATCAAACTTTCAATTTAAGACCCTTTCTGTTCTAACCAAGGAGCTGTCTCTTTTGCTGTTTTCACAGCTTAGATGGAGTACTATAGTTTTTTTTTTTCTTAGTTTCATTTATGGGGTTTTTCTTGATACTTTTGGCCAATATGACCTGTGTAGCTCTGGACAGCATCTTGATCACAGAGGAAATAGAGAAAGGGGTCAAATTCGTGCAGTATTTGTTGTTGATTTTTTTCCCTGTAGTGTACTTATTGCAATCTTTTGTGGATTTGAGAACAGCAAATGAGTGTGTCAAATCATGTTTGTGTGAAATTGTATGACAAAATTATCAGGTGTTGGTACAATTTGGAGAAGTCTACTCGCGTAAAGGCATTTCGATGTGGTGAGTTTGACGGTTGTATCAAAAAGGCTGAATCATCCAAGAATCTTACCTATACTAAAAGCCTGAAATATGCACATAGAGAAGATGCCATTCTTCATGCTCTTGAACTTGAGAAGCAAGACCAAGAGAAACAGGAAAGGCCAGGTATTTAGCTGTTCGACTCATATTGGCTTTTGCATCTATGTTGTATTAGACTGAAAGTTGATGAGGATATTTATGTTTTAGCTCATGGAACAGTGAATTAGGAGGGAATTTGACCTCAATCAAGATGGCTACATAAATTTGATGTTCATGATGCTACATTAAACAAAAAAAGTATCTCATCATCCTAATCTTGGAAGTTTCTTAAATAAAATCAATGTGGCAATCTTGTTGGTAACTTTTGTTTGTACATTACAGTGTTCCGTTCTGGAACCAAAGAGGGTGAGAGTCATGGAGAAAGTAATCAAAGAGCAAAGAGAAGCAAGCGTTTTTACTCCCGTATTGACTCGACATCCTTCTTGGAGAAATCAGTTCACTCTCAATCATCAAATATGATTGCCACATCTATTCATGCTGCAGAAAATTCTTCTTCCAAGTCCACGAGTTCCTTGAAGGGCGATTCAGAGAGTTCACATAGAAGGAGAGAGACAACTGCAGGTTAATGTTTATCCTCTGCTTCTTTTTTCTTTTCAATCCTTTTGTTTGTGGTTTTGATACATGTATATCTTCTTTCTATTCTATCTTCTTTGAGGAAGTTGCCTGTTTGCTGTTAAATCCTCATCTTTGCTTAATTAGCATTATTCAAGCTGGTTATTTTTCCAAGTATTGCCTTTCTCATATTTGACCAGATGTTACATGATGATCTTGCCTTATATTTCTATGTAATGATGCCTAAAGCACTAGCACACGTCCCTTTATTTGCTTTCGTTTTCTATGAGTTATTGCATCAGTGTGCTGGTGTGATGTCATGGAATTTGCATTGCCAGTGACTTCAGTTCTCAAAAATTTAAATCTAAGACATCTCTTACATCATATGCTTTAAGTTCAACAACCATAGGAGTAACTCACATTGATGAAAGATGGAAATCTTTTCCTTTCCTTTCCCTCAAAATGATGCTGCTTAATAAAAGTGCACTACAAATGTCTATAGTAGTTTCCAGACCAAGCAATTGATTAGATACTGTTTGTTGTGCTGTTTTGATCTATTCTGAACATTCAGGTCACAATGCATTGCGGCCAACGAAGATGAGCTTCAAGGTCATCAGTCGTCCAGCAGTCAACAAATGGAAGCACAACGGGGAAGTGCATAATCAACATTCTAAGAGCACATCAGTTGTTTCAACTAATGAAAGAAGTACTGAATTTGGATCTAAGACTAAACCATTTGAAAACATGCCAAGGGATGTCAATCAGAAGTCTCAGCCTAGTCCAGTTAACAGTTTCTCGGAGGACACCAGTGTCCAAAGCCCAAGTTCGAAGATCACCACTCGAAAGAATAGTTCCATGACATTAATAGATGTACATATGACAGTTCAAAGCACTTATAGAGGAGAGCATACTCCCCTTGTTTCTTTAATGAGTAGATTAAATGGAAAGGCAATCGTCGGGCACCCCATCAACATAGAAGTGGTATATGATAGCTCAATGCTTCCTGTTAAAAATGAGAGCTCTGATCAACTGCAAAAGAAGAGCAGAATGCCTCAACTTGCTTGGAGAACATCAAAGAGAACTCCTGTCTGTTACACAAGTTCTACCTCTTCTGCACCTAAGTATGAGAACCTTCAGCACAGCAGCAAGAAATTCAGAGATTTGAGTTCCCAAGCTGGGGAAAATGTTCCCTTTAATACCAAGTCTCGTGGGAAGTCATCGAAGAAGCCAAACATGTCAAAGCATAAACCAAGATCACTCTACTCTGCTGATTCCAGAATCAAGAATGCTGTAAAAGATGATAGACTGCCTTGTGTTACATGTGTCCCTGTGAAAGACATATTCATCAAGTTAATAGGGGCACTTGGAAATGTATGACCATATGCCTTTCCGAGTGGGAGAAGCTTTCTGTATATATTACAGTTCGCTTAGTTGTTTTTTTTTTCTAACTGCTGACATTATTAGGACTGTAAATTGACATACTTAAGTAGGTTAATGTCTCCTCTGTAAGTATCCTTTTAACTTACAAAATTGAGCAAAATGATTGCTCAGCCTTTTGTTCTTCCAACATGAAATCTATCTTATAGTCCTGTTGTAGTAACATTGAGTTGCCGTTTACTAGTATAGTTCTTCAAGTACTTTCCTTGTGGAAATGGGAAAAACAAATTCGATGTTTCATATTAATCGCCCCACCCTCCAACACATCCACCTCTCGCATAGACGCTCATCGTCCGCACCCCCTACCCTTTCTTCTTCCTCTATAATGTTTATTTAAATCATATACGAATGCTTTTGAATAATATTTTTACTTGCTTATTTACCAAATACGAAGTGGCTTATTTTTAGAAAAGCCATTTATAAGAAATATTTTTTTTCTCACCAAACACACCCTAATACTCCATTTTGTTTTGAGAGTTATATTTACTCATAGCTCTCCCATTCCCTTTATTGCCTACTTATTTGATAGATCGGGCGAAGGCCATTGTTATTTATAAAATAGATTAAATATTCAATTATATGTTAAAATATAAATAAAAGTTAAATTAGTTAAATATTTCTTTTAAGTAATATTATTTCTTATTAACAAAAAATTGCCATAACATCAAAAGATTAGTACAGTGAATAAGTTTGTTCTTTTTTTAATTAAAGATCTCGAATTCAAGCTTTAAATATAGTAGTACGAAATAGGAGGTTAGGAAATTTTTTTTGAAAACATTACCCCATTCACCAAAACCCCAACTAGGGTTTAAGCCTTGAAGCTTTATTTGATGCCAGTATTTTCAGAGTTACTCAATAATGGCTACTCTCAGATACTTGCTCTCCAAGTCATCAACATCTCTAAAACTCAGCCATCCTCATCGTTCCAACAGCTTCCCTCACATTTCCCAATTCCTTAGAGCTCTTCATTCGTTTGCTTCCAGAGAATTCCATTGCCAGTCACCTAATTCTAGAAGTTTCTCCACTTCCCCTGAATACGTCGGCCAAGACTCTGATTCTGCCGTTGCAGCCGCTTTGAATCTTGACAGTCGCGTTCCCGCCACTATTATTACCGGTTTTCTCGGCTCTGGAAAGGTTCGGGGAATCAAGATTACATTTTTCTCACATTTTTAAAAATTTAATCATGGTAATCTGAGTTATTGAATATTAGAATGAAACAAATCAAATGACGCAATATGGATAGGGATGAGGATTCATGTAGCTGAGCTCAACTAGCTCGGAATTGGGGCGTAGTTTATTGTTTAGAAAATTACTGAATATTTGAATGAAATGGATTATCAAAAAGGTGCTTTTGCAGCATGTTTTTATTTAGTTTTCAAACGTGTGAACTTTATTTAGAACGAAAATTACGTAAGTCGATTCTTGTGCTTTGAATCCGTCATTTTGTGAATTTGGGGGGAAAGGAGGGTAGTTCATTTCTATTTAGGAAGTGACATCTCTCATACCCTTGAGGTTTTCACATTCTTATCTGTACTTGCTTTAAAAACTAATTGTATTCAACTGAACGTTAGGGAAATGTTTACTTCCTTTTCGTTGTCCTTGCTAGTGTTTGTTAAATTATGGCATTTTGTTGACTATATAGGTGGACATTGTAATCCAGTTACCACATGTGTTATCAATCCCATGTTAGCTATAAGTTTCAGATGAAATACATTTAGTGAAAATCAAAGGCCAATAGAATTATGCTTAATGCAAAACTAGAACTAAATTATTTGTTGTGTTAATACCACATCCTTTTTCCTTTTTTTTTTTAAAAAACATATATAGACCGAATGTTGTGTTTCTCTATGTTGAATTGAGATATCTGAATCACTTTGCATGTAGAAGATGTCGGGATTAGTATGCTTATGAGAAATCTCTCTCTTTTTTCCTTTCATGGATACTCTGGCAGACCACTCTGTTGAATCATATACTGACATCTCAGCATGGGAAGCGGATTGCTGTGATTGAAAATGAGGTATTCCAGGGTTTATTTGTCTTATCCAGTTATTGTTGTTATCTGTTATAACCTAAGATGGTTCTTTCCATTTAATGGATGCCTTTTGACTTCCTGTTTTGCATTTAATTATGTTATGACTAATAAATTTTGGATATCTGCATTTACTTGGATTTTTATATGACTAATCCAATTGCAGTTTGGTGAGGTGGACATTGATGGCTCATTAGTTGCTAGTCATTCTTCATCTAATGAGGACATTCTCATGGTCAACAATGGTTGTCTATGCTGTACTGTACGTGGTGATCTTGTTAAGATGCTTTTGGAGCTTGTTAAGAATAGGAGAGACAAATTTGATCACATAGTTATAGAGACAACAGGTATGTGGAACTATTCAATAAAATGCAATTAACTGTTGTTCTCAAACATGCTCAAGTGCACTTGTAGAATCAATTTTGTTAATAAGACCTCAAGAACATCTGATTATGAAGTACTTATCAAATGGGGAAAAAATCTGATTATGTAGTTTAGCACTTGCAAGTTGCTTCTGTACTTAAATGGATAACTCTGCCTGGTATATTCAGGTCATTGTATGAGCAATAGATAAGGTTCTTCTATGAAGTATGTGAAAACATTTCAGTAGAGGGTTCTTTCTTAATCTCTTTTATTGGCTGTGATGGAGTAACTTTATGTGCCTTGAAAAAACCCATGTAGAAGTAGATTTGCATCAAACCAAATGGTAGCTTGTATCTGAATTCTTCCTCTTCCTTTGAGCAATGTTGATGCAGTGATAAAAGTGGGAAGCAAGAGAACAACATATGCATATGTAGTGTTGGTCTTTCGTTTTGATAATTGTCTGTTCCTGATAGTGATTCAAACAAAATTTAGGTGCCTGGGACTTGGAAGCATGTAACTTCATTTAATTTGCAAGGACTACTGCAGTTTCATTTAGTTCTGCTATCCCTTTGGTCTTTCATTGTATTGCATAAAGTCTTGTTTAGGGCTGTTTTAACTTCATAGCTAACTTTAATAGCACTCTAAGTGGTCTGGGAAAGTCACTGTCCACTGGCATTGCTGACAGAAAAGTTTTTCAATTTTGCCGAATGTTGCTTTCTAGCTTTCTGAAATGAACAATCCTTTGTACACCCTCTTCCTCATGGGGAGAAGCAGTCCAAAGAAAAGGGAAAGCCACGAAAGGTGGGTTTCCATAGTTTAGCCCATCATGAGGCCCCAGTAAAATGCTACCAAATACTAATTATGGATCTTGGTTTCCGTAGCACGTTTTCTTCTGAAGTAGAGTTCAGAACGCATGTTTAGTGAGTATTTATCATCTTCCTTAACTGCTCCTTTGAGTTGCTACTTGTTTTCCAGGTCTTGCAAAGCCTGGTCCAGTTATTGAAACATTTTGTTCTGACGAATTGGTTTCAAGACATGTCAAACTTGATGGAGTCGTTACATTGGTTGATTGCAAGCATGCCTTGCAACATTTAAATAAGGTAAAACCCAGATTTGTGTCAAATGAGGCTGTCGAACAAGTGGCTTATGCAGATCGTATCATCTTGAACAAGGTAAGGCAGCTTGTAGCTTTTACTTGGTCACCCTTTTCCTAGCCTGCTGTATGTTGAAGCTCTTTGGAACCCTATATTTCAGCTTATGTTCTTCTGATTATCTTGACAGATAGACTTGGTAAGTGAATCTGAGCTTGAAGTGTTAACAAAGAGAATCAAGGTAGAGTCTCTTCTTTTTTAGTCTTATTTGTCTTTCTTCTACAGTTGCAGTGCAGGTAGTTTCTCTAATAGAACATGACTTAGATTGTTGCAACATGTTATGTATGAATGATTCAATGATATTAAGCTTGGAAAATTTCCAAGGTTGGGGTAAAGTCTGCATACCCGCTACCGTTCCCAGACCCCACTTGTTGGATACACCGGATTTGTTGTTGTTGTTAAGCTTGGAAATTACCCTCTTGCTTATGTAGTTTTAACTTTTAGAACTAATATGCTAATTTTGAAGGAAAAAGTTCTTTGTGAGTCTCTTCTCTCTGCTTGCTTATTGTATTCCCTCAATTTCTTCCATTATCTTGTTCCAGTATTACTTGGTAATGCATTTTGAGCTGCTGCAACCCTGAACTTTTTTCTTTTTCTTTTTTTTTTTTTAAAATTATGTGGGCATCTGTTTCATGTTTCTAATATCTTTGATAGCTAGGTAAACATCTGCATGGACATTTCTGGTGTATATGCAATGTGTACTCCTTGAGCCTTGCATTTAGTGATATTTCCCCCTTTTTCTGATTATTTTTATTACTCCGTTTTTGAATAAAAAGTTTTGATTGCTGTGATTTTCCAGCATATCAATGGGATGGCACACATAAAGAGAGCAAAGCATGGGGTAGTTAATATGGACTTTGTTTTGGGAGTTGGTGGCTACGATCTTGACAGGTGATTCTGCTTAGTGAACTTACTCCTTAAACTGTTTCCCTTTCCTTGGCTAAGAATGGTTTCGAATGGTTTCTTGAGTTATTGTTGCTGAGATTACAAGTATGCTTGCTTTGCAGAGTTGATTCTGAAGTTCAATCAGAGGGCTCCCACTGTGGGCACAAACATGAAGATGGGCATGGTAGTGAATAGTAATTAAGTTTTGAAACATTTCTTCTTTGTTCTCCCTGTTCTTTCCAATGTCTCCGTGAGACTCTCTGCTTTCCTTTTTTTTTTTTTCTTTTTGAAGACTTTTATGTACATTTTGTTTGATATCTTTGATTCTTTTTTATTACTGCCGACTTTTCATCTTATCAGAATATAAACATAAAGCTCCTTCACGTTTGTGATAGCATGCCTCATTGTTTGCAGAACATCACAAGGACCACCATCATGATCATGTACATGATTCTGCTGTATCCAGTGTTAGTATTGTGTCAGAGGGAACCTTAGATTTGGATGAGGTATGTGCTCTTTCTTTCTAGTTAGCTTCTTATTTTTCGTATCATTGTCTGATTATTGTTGATTTAACAAATTCACTGGCTACTGGATGCTTAAAGTCCTGTGCCCTAATGTAAAGCTCTTTGATATTTTAACAATGCTTGCTCTACTAAACACTTTAAGGCAGCAGAGATAAACATAGACTTTATAGTTGAAAATACTCCCTTGTGCCCAAATTTTGTTTATTTTGTATGAACAACATTTTATTGTGTATGTGATCCAGGTTGATGATTGGCTTGACAGACTGATTGAAGAGAATGGAGACGACCTATACAGGATGAAAGGGGTTTTATCTGTGAAAGATTCTGAGGCGCGCTATGTTTTCCAGGTTCTCATCAATTTCATCTCTGTGGTATTCCTGATGTTGATGCTCGGTCATTCCTGATTCTGATTTTGATCCTTTTTTTTTTTTTTTGCTTTTCTTTCTGTAAACTTTTGCAAAGGGGGTACATTCCATTTTAGATGGATGCCCAGGCAAGACATGGGAACCAAATGAGAAGAGAATAAACAAGTTAGTATTCATAGGCAGAAACCTAGATGAAACTGCACTAAGAAAAGGTTTCAAGGGCTGCTTATGTGATGAATAGATGATGGACGTATGTTATCCACCGAGAAGCTATAGTTCAGCTTGAGCATAAATGCATACTGATAGCCATAGCGTGAACCGTATGAAACTGTGAGAGTTCATTCTGTGATTGATATAGAACATGATCTCATGTGACACTGTCCTCTTGTACTTTTGTTTGTCTCTTCCTCCTTTTTCGGGGACTTGTCTCATGTAAAAAAAGCTGTGATGGATGATTTACTGTCTCATTTGTAATGTACATTCAAGTTCTGGTATGGGTAGTAGTTCAACATTTGTTAGCAAGTAAGCAAAAAGTGTTATTTTGGGCCTCCATAATATTTTTCCCGTTCAACTCGACTAAGTCATACATGTGTCATCTTAGATTACCAGTAATTCATAGACTTCATAGCATAGAGAAAAATCTTATCTCTGCCACTCGTGTTAATGCGGGATGCTTTGTGTACTGGGTTGTCCTTGGAGCAAAGAAACAATACAGCTGGTCTCATTGCTGTCAATAATATTCTAACAAGACATTTCTTCTAGTTGTCTTGTGATTCTTTTTTCTTGCAAGAATATTCGACTGTCACCATTCTTCCCCTTCTGTCCTTGTTCCCTTCTCTTTTTTTGCTTTCCTGCAATATTCTTATTAAAAGTGCCATTTTCAGTCTGATTTCTGAGCATTGCATTTTTGTATTTCCATTGAAAGATTAAGATTCTTTACGGAGTAAATTCAGTATGCTACTCCAATAGCTATTGTTTGATAAATTTACTTTTTACAAAAGTAGATACTCCATTCTTCTTCAATAAATTTGGGAAGGACTGTATTATTTTTAAATTATGATCACACACTGCTCACATTCTTTATTTGTTCAACTTACTATTTTAACACTCAAAAATAATATTTTTCTTGAGAATAATTTCTGTAAATATCTTCCGAACATTTTGAATTATTACGACAGACTGCGTATCAGAGTTTGGTTCGGTTTTGAAGTTTATCGGTTTGATTTATTGATTATCTGTTTATAAATATGCTAAATCGTTATAGAATCATTAAGATATTCGCTTATCGGTTATTGCTTGTTATCGGTTTAACCATTGAGATTTGACGCAATTTTCTTTGTTTGAAAATCACTTGGAAACGAGGTTACAAATCGAATGAATCATACACATGAGTTGACTGATCACATGTTGTTCAAAAGCAAATACTGTTGCATCGTAAAAAATTGAGAGTTTGAGACAGCAAAAATAAAAGTATGAAATCATCGAGGACTTTATATACCAAATGAAACTAATATAATCATTTCGTTCACTATTAGATTATCGATTAACCCATTAAGAAAAAATCTAAAACTGCTAAGAATTGATAGTTCAATAATTAAAAAAAATTTAAATCATTATCAAAATTACAAAATCAATAGCCCATTATTGATAAATCAATAACTTCTTTTCAATTTGGATAATCGATTTCGATTTGATTTTGAACGATCAGGTAGTTTGACTTATAATTTGCTTGATGCGCTGATCTTGGTTCTATTTCTCCTATGTATCACTTCAATTTGCTGAAGGACTTTGTAAGGAACTAGAACAATTAGAAAATTCATAATATTATGTTTTAGGTAATTTTTAAATATATAAATTTTATCTAAAAAGGTTGAAGATATTATATTCAAATTTACATTGAACATTAATTAATCAAATTAAGTCCAACAAATGTTTTTCTTCTTATTCACTTTTCCTAGGGAGAACATGGGCAAGCTGAATATGTAAATTGTGTTTGTTTCTGCTCCTTTTTACGTCAGATAGAGACAAAGACGTGGAGTAGGTAGATTTAAAGGGGAACTGCTTAATTAAATATACAACATAGTATACCTCTTTATAACATTTAATTGGGTAAATCAAAACCAACTTGAAAAATGACTTTTTTAATTAATAGAGTGGTATTAAGCGAGATAAAAAAGAAAATTATGATAGTTTTAAATTAATATATAATAATAGTCGAGTTTAGAATAGGTATTTGTTGATATTTGAGTTTAATGAAGTTATTAGTGAATTGAAGTTACTAAGTTTATGTAAATTTATAACTTATAAGTTGACTTATGATTTTTAACTTAGGTGAATTCATAACCTTTACTAAGTTAGCTTCACGTTGTTGCTTTGTGATTTACACTTAATTTTTATTTTGATGTCATTTTTATATTAAAAAATATTCTAAGAAATTTGAAAAGATTAATTTCTCCTATTCATTCTTTTTTGAAAATCATATTTTTTTACGCATAAAATTTGAAAAAAGAAAATATTAATGTGAAATCGAACAAATCAAGGTGAAGATTTAATAATTTTTAAAAATGTTATTATATAGGGGTAGGAGAAGATGAGAATGAGAAAGAGAGTATTAGGACCTCATTTGTTTGCACTTAATGAATGTCACAATCGTTTGTAATCAATTAAATTTTAAGCACTTAAATGTCATTAAAGATGTATTCTCGTGTTAGATAATATTTACGATCACTTTATTGATAATCACCATCCATTAACAATAATCATCTTTGCTATTGCTATTGCAATCACTACTACCACTATTAACTATTATTACTATTGTCAACCACCTTGATTATTATAATTTTATTCATTGTTACTATGATTCTCCGCCAACAATTCCACCATCACAACAGGCATCATCATTAACTCTCGTCAATTTCCACACATTCTTCAGATATCACCATTCATGTTGCTATGATTGTCATCACTTTCACCATAACTATGAATCATTTTGATAAAATTATTTTCATCGTCACACTCTAACCACCGACATATAATCAAACCACATATTTCTAATTCGATCATCATTATCAATACTATCAGCTACTAACATCAATCAACCTCACCGTGACTATCGGTTAGAATTATTTGGGAGTACGTGGCACGTGATTGTACTAATATTCCCTTTTCCCCATTCTTCGGCGAATATTCCACGATGTCACTTACGTGTCTTTTCTCCACGCGCCTCATTTCCGGGTCCCACCCCCACCGACTGCGTCTGTTCAGTAAAGTCATACAGCCGAGCAACACGGAATCGAGTTCCGACATTTTCTATATTAATAATAATAATTGCTAAAATTAAAAATTAATAAATTAATAAAATTATTAAATAAATTTTCGGCGCTCATATGTTTCTTCAGATTCCACGCCGATTTTCCCTCTCCGTGTTCTTTATATATTTTTTTTAATCAAAATTACAGATTCCATGAAAAATTTAATTTTATTTTTTTAATCACGTCTGCATGTACGGCTTTTATATTATATTATACAAAGGCAAAATTTTTCCTCTGTATTTGACTCTTTTTATCAACCCCTCAAAAAAAGATTCAATTTTTAGTTGATCATTTGCTTTATTTTCCTCTTGGGAATTCTTGGAAGTGTTTATTCTACTTGATAAGCTTTTTCTGGGTGTTTAAATTTAGTGTTTTTCAGTGACTTGTGGAGGAGTTTTGGGGTGGTGGGGGTTCATGGATAGGATGTATAGTGGTGGAGGAGAGATGGGTTATGGGTATGAAAATGGGGTGGTGATGACAAGGGACCCAAAACCAAGATTGAGGTGGACTGCTGATTTACATGATCGTTTTGTTGATGCTGTCACTAAGCTTGGTGGACCTGATAGTGAGTTGCTGTTTTTTCTTTTGTTCTGTTTTCTTACATATAGCAATTTGTTGTTTATTATAATGAAATAAGTACGAGAGGTTAATGACGTGAGTTATCTGGTACTTGTGGTGGTGGTCGGAAGTGTAACGAGCCTGAGGAATTAGTCGAGGTGTGCGCAAGCTGGTATGAAGAATGCGGTTATCAATAGATAATCATTAATAGAGCGAAATGGCTAATGAGAATTCATATGAAGGGTTAGGGTTGATGTACAGTAGTAGTTGTTGTTGGTTTTAAATTTTGTGTGTTATTACTAATATGAGGTGGGTAAATGGCTGCCTTTTATATTTTGGAGCATTTATTATAAGGTTTTGTTGCATGTGTTGTCATTAGGCATTGATTTCTGTGCATTATTTTTCCTTTTGTTGAGAATTCTTGGAAAGAAAGGAATTGCAACAAATGAGCTAAACTATGACCATATTAGTTTTACCCTAAGGTCTGTGTACGTTTTACTGGAAATAACCTCTCTATCTCTATGAGATATAGTAGTAAGGTCTGCGTATATTTTATCCTCCTTAGACCCCACATGTGGGATTTCACTGGGTATGTTATTGTCGAGCTAAACACCATATTAGCTTCTTTGTCTTGATAAATTGGTTGCTTCTCTTTTAAAGGGATCCCATTTAAGAAAAGAAAGATGGAGGAGAAAGTAGGAAGGTGCCCCATAATTGTAACTTATTTTGAAGCCAAAATCTTGTGGGAGTTGCCAATGTCCTAAATGAGAGAGTACTTATATTGTTCTGCAAACTTTCCAATCTTTTTTCCATAAATAGCTTCCATGTTTATTCAACTTTAGAATCAATATCGACGTAGTTATGTCTTTTAAGTTGATCGATCATTATAGTGTCGTGGCTGATTAGGTCTTTTGTCTCCTCCTTATGTAATTGATTTCAAGTATCTTGTATCTTAAATGACCCCTCATGATGTATAAACTAACGCTGACTGGCTTTGGCTTTCTTCACTGGTTCATAGAATTAGTAGTCTGATAACTAAGTACAATTTAGAAATGAGGTCAATGCTAAAGAGAAGAGGCTAGAGTATGTCCTCCCTTTTGAGTTTCACAGGGACGGGGATTTTTGGTTTACTTTCTCGCTTGTGCTAGTGAGATAACAATGTGTTGGATATTTTGTTGTTGAAATTTTATAGTTTGTGATGTTTGTTAAAAGGCAGTAAATTTGCAGAAGCAACTCCCAAGTCAGTACTAAGGTTAATGGGATTGAAGGGCTTGACGCTGTATCATTTGAAGAGTCATTTGCAGGTAGAGTCAGGCTTCTGCATCTCTATTCATCTATTTTTTTTTTCCTATCGAGAACTCAGTAGGCGGTTTTATCCCCTTTTCTCCCTGCAGAAGTATAGACTTGGACAGCAGACTAAGAAACAAAATGCAGCAGAGCAAAAGAGAGAGAAAATTGGTAAGTACTGGATGATTTGGAAAACTCAATTGAAAGCTTAACCAGAAAGCAAAAGTGGACATAAACCTCCTTTCTTAAATTTGTATTATAATGCTTGATAGTTGTATTAGGTGCTGTACTTAACAAATAAATGGTCTAATGGGGCTCGAAATATAGTAACTCTTGTAATGCTTCTTCCATAGGTACTTTTTTTTTTTTCCAGTAAATCTTTGTAATGCTCCTTATGTATTTCACTGTTAGCAGGGGAGTCCTTCAGAGAATTCAGTTTGCATACCTCAGGACCGAGTATCACTTCATCAAGCATGAACGGTATGCAAGGGTAGGTGCCAGGAAATTCAACTGTTGGTTATACATATATTGTCTTTCCAGTTTTCTAATATCTCTCCGTGAGAGTTGAGACTATCTTAATTACTTGCCTCTAAAGAACAATAGTGTCGTCAAAGTTCAGTAGTTTAAGATTCATATTTGAGCTGCATTTTCTCCACTAATTTTTAAATTGGCTCAAGTGCAGTTGCCTTCAATGGTATTTAAAGCTTCATGTATTTGAATTAAATCATGCTTAATAGTGGACTTCACGAAGTGTATATACGTTAAAACACATCGTGTTCTTGCTAATAGATGCTTATATCTGAACAGAGAAGCTCCAATCAGTGAGGCGCTGAGGTGTCAGATTGAAGTCCAGAAAAAATTACAGGAACAGCTTGAGGTACACATTGAACCTTTTCTTTAGAAGAATGCCTAGTCCTAACGAGCAAAAACGCAATGGTTTGTGAAGTAATTGTCCAAACTTGGTTTTACACTGCTGTACCATTTAACTTTAGTTCTTTGATATCGTCGTTTATTTAGTTTCTGTGAAGACATTCACTTATGTCTTAACTTTCTTGTTAATGACATAAATATCGTTTGTTATGAAAGGTTCAACAGAAACTACAAATGAGAATAGAGGCACAGGGCAAGTATTTGCAAGCAATATTAGATAAAGCTCAGAAGAGCCTGTCCACCGATAGCGCTGTAGAAGAAACAAGAGCTCAGCTTACAGATTTCAATATGGCTCTCTCAAATTTGATGGATTACATGCACGGACACAACGGGGATGAAACTCTTGCAGGTAGAAGGACACAAGATGATACTAACAAGGATCTACAAACGTCTACATGCTTGACGGAGGGAGAACAAAAGAAGATTATGAATATTAAGCTTGAAGAAACTTCCGTTAGCTTCGATTTGAACTCCAGAAATAGCTATGACTTTATTGGCATGAATTCAGCTGCCTTGGAAGCCAAATCATTTTCAAATGGAAGATTGGAAATATAATGTCTTAGTTATCTTCTTTCTTTTGTAATCATACAAGATCAAGATTCTGTATTTGACTCTAAAAATTAGTAGTAGTTAATCAGAGTATAACTTGTTATATGAAGCTCCTATTCAAGGTTTATCCATGTAAATTATTTCATTTATAGTACAAGGAATTGTTTATTGACAATATATTGGAACAGGAAACCTATCACAGCTTATTTTTATTTAAGGATACATCTTAATTTCTTAGCTAATGGTGTGTCGAAAATAGTTTCCCTACCCTCAAACGGCAGGAGTAAGGTCGTTGAACTACTGAGTATATTATTGTTGTTGATACATGTTTAAAAATTCTTTCTAATAAATTAAGCTCCTTACAAATAAGAAAAGTGACTTCTCTGATGAAACAAGTTTTACTAGCGATAATATTTCATATTGATTGTGTGTTCTCTCCACTCTTAAACATAACCAATCTTCATCACAGCCTCTCCACCACCCTTATCTCCCCCTTCTCACACTTTCCACAGCATTAGTTCGAAATTATATATAAATATTTTTAGGATACTAATTTATACTTTTCTATCCAACACAAGAAAATAAGTAAAAAAATAGTATTTTCTTATAAAATATTTTTCAAAATACATTTTTATGAAAACTATTTTCCTTCATAGGAAGCACACCCCAACAATTACAACAACATATCAGTAAAAACTCACAAGATAAAGTGAGTGTATAGAGACCTTACTATTACCTCTCCGAAGTAGAGAGGTGATTTTCGAAAGACCATTATCTCAAGTTAAATCAGAGCAGTGTAAGTAATGGTAAACAACATTATGCAAGGCACTATAACAAGAAGAAGATGATGCACTGATCCAAACAGAGTAAACCACAAATAATATCAGACATCAAAATTAAAAATTATATAAAAAATCTAATACTATGACGAATATGATACTTTATATATACTATCATCAAATCAAATAGATAATTCCCAATTATTTATTAATCTTTTATTCTTATTCGCAATCTCCATAACCTCTTGCCAAGCATCATGTTACACAGTTGAGCCATCATTTTCATATTGCTGTGACTTTTTATCATAAGCTACTCATATGCATATGGGTAGGTCCCTCAATTTCATTTTCTAATAATTAAATATTTAGACTGAAAATAGAGTTTAAGATACTGAGATTAACTTAAATACATATTTAATTACCAACACCACTTTCAGAGGCTTTCAATTTTTAACAAACGCGTCATTTCTACGTACAAAAACATGTCAATCAGTAAATAAAAATTTAAGAGTATAAAATTAGCACAATCCTTTATCAAATTACAACTGTAAAAAATGTTAGGTTAAACGGATATTTTTCATTTTTAAAGTTTCTTAATACGATTAAATAACAACCATCCGTTATGACAAATGATCTAACTTCTCTCGAATCAATCGTTCATGTTATATTTTATTTTTCTATAACAACGTTTTAATTCTTATAACAACAGTGATATTTATTATAATGATACTCTCGTTTGTAAAATTATCCTTCTACAACAATTATATTTAAATGTTATGTAATATATAAGTTATATTTCATGAGAAATACATTATGTATTAAAATATCTATAATAATCATCATTAATATCATGTACTGAATAAATTTTAAGTATGAATACCTAAAAGAAAAAAAAATCTTGTATATATATATATATATATTTAAATATCATCATCCACCAATTACGATCATATCTTCATACGAAAAAGACTGAGATATTTGTCTTTTTCACATCCAGACTTTAATTTTTCATTTTTATATTACACTTATTAACAAATATATTCCTTATTCTTGACACACAAAATCATTAAATCAACTTTTTCACATATTTTTATTTATAACAATTAAACAAAATCTAAACTAACGTTACTTAATATAGTATATAGCAACACTTCTCTATTAACATCCGAATTTTTTTCGGCAAAAATTATAATATTTATATATAATTTAAATAATTTTTTTTTAAAATCCCCCTTCGACTAATTCGTATATCTAATTCTTCACCCCTTAGTAAAAATACTGACTCTGTCACTTATTAACGTCAGTAAAATTTCCCAACAAATACTTTCACTCTAATTATACATGTTTGATTGTAGTACGTACCATGGCTCCACCAACCATGCACCAACCAAACAAAAATAAAAAAACTAACATTTTGTACAAGCTTTATATATAACCATCCTTTTTTTTTTCTCTGTGCATATAAAATAATAAAACAAAAAACTATACTAAAAAAAATATGGTAAAAAGTAAAGTTTTAATTGTGGGAGGAACAGGTTTCTTAGTGAAAGCAAGTTTAGGAAATGGTCATGACACTTATATTTTACAACGTCCAGAAGTTGCAAATAATGTTGAAAAAATTCAAATGCTTATTTCTTTTAAGCTGCAAGGAGCTCATCTTGTTCATGCTTCTTTAGATGATCATCAGAGCCTCGTAGACGCCATGAAACTCGTCGACATCGTTATCTGTGCCATCTCCGGTGTGTATGGTCGTAGCCATCAAATATTGCTTCAGCTTAAACTTGTTGAAGCCATTAAAGAAGCTGAAAATATAAAGGCCTAAATATTCTCCATCTTTTATTAAAACTTTTTTTTGGAGGTTTAATAGGACAGACGACTTACCTTGTTAGATTTGTTAGAATATTTTGTTTGGATACTCAAACTTTGCTTTGTTTTAATTGACTGTTCTAATTAGACTCTTTTTCGTTAAAATTTTGAACTTTTTTTGCGTATTATTCTCATTCACCTATCACCTTAATAAGTTGTAGAACTTCTACATTTTCTACTTAAGGACGTTGATGCATATAATTAAATATACCACTGTATGTGATTAACTTAACTATAGTAAGTGTTAACCCAAGTAATCCACAATTTCTCTTTATTTAGACTTAATATCCAGAACAGCTTGCAGATGGCTGCCTATTTCCAAATGTTTAGCCCTCCTGCACTTTTTCTCTGTCCCATGAGACCAGTCCACAAGAATGTTCCATATATAGCTTCCACCAATCTGATTACTTTCTGAGGTTGCAGAAATAGTTGAGTCCAATAAGCGTGGATTCCAAATCGGACAGCCATAATCAATTGATGTCTGCCTGCATAGGACAGTGTCCTTACCATCCAGGTGGTAATTCTATCTGTAATCTTAGCCACCAAAGGTTGGCATTGTGCAATAGCGAGCGTCTTGGTAGAGAGAGGTACACCAGGATATTTGAAAGGTAATTCCTCCATTTCATACTCTGACAGTTGCAGTATAGACTCCTTTGTATCCTTATCAATGCCACCTCTGGCAGAGGATAATCAGAACTAGTGCATATCAACATAACATGAGCAAGTACAGGGAATAGACTTCGGATTAGATCTTGATAGTTGATTTGTTTCCAAAAGAAAATCACAACATTACATTAAATAACAGGAATGTAACCTCTGTGGGAGACCCAGAAAAAAAAAAACAATCACAATAAGACTAATGAAAATCCAGATTTGGAATGTGAGCAATTTTATGCCAGTCTTCTCCTACTTCCTTATCACAGCGCTTTTCCACTTCTGGACAACCAGTTACTCCTAAATTTGTAAGGGCTGTTAGGTGCTGCAATCCCTCTGGTAAGGATTTTAGCATCTTACAGTATTTAACAAATAACTGTGTGAGTGAAGTTAAACCTTCCAACCCTTGTTCAGGGAGACTCTCTAGTTCGTAACAACTTTCAATTTGGAGACGCTTCAAAGCGTTGAGACTAGTCAGGCTGGTAGGCAGCTCTTTGAGATTCATGAAGTCAAAGAAACTCAAGTATTCAAGATGTATAAGACTTTTGAACATCTCTTCTGGGAGTGAAGTCGCTTTGTAGTTAGCACCAATGCGGAGGGAAGTAAGAGTTCTCAGATTGGATATGGAGCTCAAACCTGTTGCATTTGTGTTGCCATGAACTTCTAATTTCTTGACCGAAGAAAGGGTTGGAAAAACAAACATAGGGCAATGCAAAATCGCCATTTCTTCAAGCATGGGGAATTTCTCTTCGCCTTCCTCTTTCACCAACCCTTTCAAATTAAGAAAGAGCCATATACGAAGTCTTTTCAGGGATGGAAACCTTCTTCTTGTGGGGAATCTAGAATGAACATCATCCTCTTCAACATACTCCACCTCCACAGATCCATCTTGTAACTCTAGACTTTCTAGACAAGGCAGCTCCCCAAAGGGTGGTAAGCACAAGCAGTTTTTGCAGCTTTTGATTCTTATAGAGACAACCTTCTCCAAAACTGAGTAATTTATCCAGTCTGGAAAACGGAATCCTCCGAAGGCAATGATTTCTAAATACTTCAGATTGGGGTGTGGTTTGAGGGCTTGAAGCACTTTAACTTCATCCGATTCATATCTGTGTAGTCCATCGTTATCCCAACTCAATCTTAAAGATTGCAGATTTACTTTTGCAGATAAATTGGCTTCTGCATCTGTATCATTCTTCACTCTCTCAAGGTGTGTGATTGAAATTGAGCCGTAGAGATTTAGGTTTTTTAGTTCACCAAGTTGATAACCTTTCTTCCTTCCCACAATAAAGTAGCCTAGAGTCTTAAGGCATGTCAACAGTCCTAACCTTGGTGGAGTAGAAGTCAATGGACAGCCATCAAGTACAAGATTTCGGAGACTAACAAGTTTACTTGTTTGTTTTGGCAAACAATTAAGCGAGTAGCAATTATGTAGATCCAGAGTCTGCAGATTTTGAAGTTTGCATAACCTCTCTGGAAGACTACGAAAGTTATTGCGAGACAGGTCCAGGTATCTTAAATGTACTAGATCTCCAATGGAAGGGGGCAATTGCTCTAGTTTTGAGTGACTTAGATTAAGCACCCTTAACGAGACAAACGTTTTAAAAAGTGAAGCAGAGTAAGAAGACACCACTTCAGTGAAACCAATGGACATTGTATGTTTATAATCTTTTACATTTATTTCACGGATATTGCTGCTTGATGTGCTTGCTGAAAACAGAGATGCAGCCAAATCATGGATGAGATCATGTATCTTGAAATAAGTATTACTGGATTTAACTTCAATCTCTTGGAAGAAAGACCTCAAGTATAATTCATTCCATATTTCATTACCCACATCCTCTAGCTCCAAGTTTCCCTTTGATGAAAGAAAACCATGGGCCATCCAGAGAGTGATGAGGTTTTCCTTGACCATTTTGGTGTCCTTTGGGAATACTGCACAATACGCAAAGCATTGTCTCAAATCAAGTGGAAGGTGATGATAACTCAGTCTCAGAGCAGGCAAAATAGAACTTTCATCTTGAGGCAGACTCCAAATCTCATTATCTCTCACATATTCCCATTCACTCTCTTCTCTCTTAAAGCGTAAAAGACCACCAAGAGTCTTGGCTGCTAAAGGTACACCACCACATTTCTTCACAATCTCCTTTCCAATGGCTACTAGATTAGGATGTGCTTCTCTTTGTTGCCCAAATGCGCGTTGCATAAACAACAGCAAACCATCATGTGGAGATAAATTTGACAAATGAAATGGTTGCGATGTTCCCATAATTGATCCAACCTTTTCGAGACGAGTAGTAGCTAGAATAGAAGCACCTTTCGCTCCAACCTTTAAGACAGCTCTTAACTTAGCCCACTGCTCTAGATCATCATTCCAAACATCATCTAAGACAAGCAAGTATCGTTTTCCATTCAATAATTCCCAAAGCTTCTTCTGTAATGAAGCCAAATCCTCGACATCAGGAGAACTTCTTTCAATATTTCCTACAATTGTCTTAATTAACCTCTTCTCGTCAAAATCATCTGAGACACAAACCCATATTTTGGGATGGAAATGGTCAGTCACTCTCTGATCATTGAAGATCATTTGGGCAAGTGTCGTCTTTCCTAGTCCGCCCATACCAATTATGGGGAAGACTGGAAGTTCTTGGGCAACATTAACATTGTTTATCAGGATTTTCACTATCTCATCCTCCTCTTTGTCCCTTCCATAGACTTTTGGTTCAGTTAAAACAAAACCTGTTCCAAGTAGTGTGGACACAAAGGATTTGTTACAATTGAGCTCACTGGAATGAGTCAGCAAGAAATATAGACAAAAACAAACACGTAGACAAGAATGGCAGGTGGGGTGGTGCGGGCAAACCCACACAACCCCGCAAAGATATCAATCCATCCCATCCTTGCAAAATTTGCTGTTTTCAACCCGTCCTACCCCAAAACGCATAATTTGCTATTTTTTTTAACAAAAAAACTGCCAGATACTATCCACATGTATATAAATCCTTCCCAACAGAAATTCAATTTGTTATCTGTATATAATAAGCTCATCATTTGTCTGTAATTCGATAAAACAAAACCATCTAAACAAATGTTAATGCAAAATGAATCCAGACCCCTTGCATTGTTTAGGGCCACAGAAATTCACACTCTCAATAGCAGATGCAGACAAAGTTTAGCACTTCCACCAGAATAATCTTTGGGAGAGATTGATATAAAACTGGATCATAATTTAAATATATGCAAAGCTCATATTTAAAAATTTTACTTCCTTCGTTTAAAAAAGAATCACCTACATTTTTTTAACTCATGCCAAGTCAAACTAGCTCCAAACCCAGTCCGCCCCATTGCCATTAGGGATCCGGTACACACACGATCTGAATGTATACTAAGCTATATTAGTTAGTAGTCAGACCTGTTTCACGTGTACCGGCGGCTTGTCTCTCTGTAGTAATTCTTTCACGGAAATGGAACTTCCTTCTTTCCTCAGCAATTGCATCTAGCTTCTCCATTATCTCTTTCATCCTTTTCCCAATTTTATGACGGAAACTGATAATCCCTGGATGATAAAACCCTAATCGAGATTGCTCGAATATTGCCGCCTCATTTCTACATTCGTCCAATAAGTCATCAACTTCATAGGCAGCAGAATTGAGTTTGTGCAACCAATTCTCTGTTGCCTTGTCCTTCAATTGCTTCTCCTGAGCATCTTGAAGCACAGCTTGAATTGTGGAGAACACACTGGTGAGCTTTTCAAATTCCTTCTGGAAACCGAAAAGCAAAACAAGTTTGTCTTGGATGAAAGAAGTGAGATTTTCTAGCACAACTTGAAGGAAAGCTTCCGCCATGTATTCAATTCAAAGTGGCTGCTTTTTCTTCAGTTGAGCAGTGTGTGGAATTTATATTTCATGAGAACTGCACAGACCCACACTTTCTATGGCAGAAGGCTCTGTTAGCGATAGTTTGTTGACTATCTACTCCCAAGTTTCTTTTGGTTTCCCATTTATGGCCACAGCCGACAACCGCGACTCCATTCTATGGTCAGCCTACTAAGCTGGGGCGAGGTGCTGATTCACTGTCAAAATTTAGGAAATTAAAAAAAATAAATTTTGTACTTTAAATTAAAATTATGTGAAATATATTAAAATATTTTTAATTTTATGATTTTAAATTTGTTACGTAAAAAGTTGAAATTAAAATATTATAGAAAAAGAAAAAAGTAATTTTTTAAAATAGATTTAAGAAATGTTGATAATTCTTTTTAAAATGGAAGGAGTATATATTTTCTCTCTTATTTTAGTTGTCATGGTTCTATTTTTAGAATTTATTAATATAAAAAATTACAATCAATAATACTTTTCAATAATTTTTTAATGTCTAAATTTTTATTTTAAAATATCAATTCAATTTAATCTAATTTAACTTTAAAAATTAGTCAAATTGAATTTCAAAAGCACAATATAATAACTAAAATGAGACAGAGAGAGTATTTTGGAAAAAAAATATAATTAATTTTGTTGTTATAAGTATTTTAGATAGAAAGTTGAAATTAAATATACCGTACGTGGAGATTAGAGTGTGCATAAACTTTACCTTTATTTTAGAGATAAAAAGTCACTACAAACAAATTACATGCAATAATTGATTACAATCGAAGAGCAAGAAATTATAAACCAATCAAATCAAAGGAGAGAATCTTAGTAGTTCAGTTGATTGACTACCGAACTTCCATCTTATTGGTGAGAGTTTGATTTAACACATTATAATCCCCTCCCCGTTTCTCCTTCCCCTACTCCAATTTTCTTTTCTTTTTATAAAAACAATCTAAACTATTAATATTAAAAAAACAATTAATTTTATTAGTTATGGATATAAAATTTTTTCCCCCTTTCTCTCTCTCTCTCCTTGTGGTTAGAATTCAAAATGTGGTTATCCACTTCCCCTGCACTGACAGTTAATGTTTCAGTCCCTTCCTTTCTTACTCCACAGGTAACTTTTTCCTAATTTTGTTGGGGATTTAGAGTTGTTTCATTCGATTAGTTGATTACTTTGTAAATGTTGTTTTACTGTTAGAAAAAAAATCACATTTATGCTTTCTACACAATTTTTTTTCGATTTCGATTGATTTTGTGGAATATATTGTAGGATTTCAATTGGAGACAGTCTAAATTGAAGAGAAATCTGAAGATTTCAAGAAATTTTGAATTTTCCATTAGTTGTTCTGGTGATAAAGCTGCTTCAATTGGGTTTGATGTGCCATTCCCTAAGGACTACACTGAATTACTCCAACAAGTATTCATTCTATTCACTTTTTTCCCTTCTTAAAATTGGTGGTAGGGAAACGGGGAGGGGATTACAAGGTGGGGGCTTCAAAATTGAACCCTCGGCAACCCGACTAAGCTACTAAGATTCCTCATTTTTGCACTCACATTAAAAGGAAGGTTTCTGTTTTTTTTTTTTTGAAAAGCCCATTTTCCACCAACTTATTGTTAACCATACTACGTTGCCTTTTCATATTTCCTTGAATATTGTCAGGGAGATTAAGGTAATTATTTGCGAGGGGTGGAGATAGAGTATATTAGTTACGGGTTGGACGAACCTAATAGCTTTTGCTCCTGTATTTGTATTATGAATCCATTAAATATGGATAAATACTTGATTACAAATCCATTAACTAAGACGAGCGATGAGTTTGGTGGCAAAATCTGAACTTATACTCTTCAAATCTGGCGCCACCTGTGTTGGTTGCTAATGCTTAAAGTGATGAGAAGTAGACTGACAGAATGTGAAGAGCTTTAACGTGTTAATAATGGTCAACTTAATTGCTAATGTGAATAAGGCCTGCATGCATATTGGAGATTTGAAAGCCCTTTTTTTCAGAGGGTTTTGAGTTGTGGTCAAATATATGAAGGATCATTTAGTACACAGATAAGATAGGAGGATGAAATTAAGTTAAAAATAACATATGGCGATGAACTAGTATAATGCAACTCCTGTGTGACGATGAACTAGTATAATGCAACTCCTGTGTGACGTTAGTAAGAATGATTCCAATTTCTCAAGTAAATCGTAATTGGATCATAGACTGAATCATTTATAGTTGTTGCTAGTATTCTCTAAATAAAAGTAAGCTACTTGCTGTCTTTGGAATGTTTGCTGTGGTTTCTGTTATATCACTATGATAGCCTTCAGAAATGGGAAGTCCATCCTGACTTGATAAGAAGTGTGTCTATATGCACCATGTAGCTCTCATGGAGCCTTTAGAAGACTATTTTTCGTGTGGGTTCTTATCCCAAAGTCCTTACGTACGCGGTGTTGTTGTGCGCTTACAAGACTGACTAATTGTCAATACTTGCTTGAATTCCTTAATATAAGCTAAATTACTTGGGTCTGCTTAACTTAACTGGTTCTTGCTAACTGTAAATTTTTCATAATTGAATGCTCTTATCCCTCTTACTGTAAATTCATATGTTACGTACAGAAACGTCATGCTACCGTTTATACATCATGTCTGATTACCATCTAATAGAGTATATTTCTTTAAGATCTTGCACTTCTCTAGATTTTCAAGATTTATGTTTGTAAATGTGCAACTGAAACTTTTTATGGGGTTCTTATCAACTGCCAAATTTGTCCACTATTTTGTGACTTCAAATCGAAATGTAGATGATAAGTGAAAACAATATTAAACACTCACTAAAAGACATAACAGTTCATGTCCATTACATGATACTTTTTTGGTTTTAAAATTCTTGAAATTATGTATACTACCATGCTGAACTTTTTCTATTTCAAATTTCCATGATGCTTATCTTGTTGCTCATTGCATACTCATTTTATTCTCTTCACTATCTTAAGTCTGTGCAGCAGTTCTTCAATCATAATTCCGGAATTTCATGTATAACAGGCTAAAGAAGCAACTGAATTAGCATTGAAGGACAACAGACAACTAATGGTCAGTCAAATTTCCCTGTATGTCTTCAGGTGACAACAACACTTTAAAGAAAAATAATACGGTCTCCATACTTCCCCTGGACTTTAAGAGCAAAAACTTTCTTGTATCAGGAAATTGAATTTCCAACTGCTGGATTGGGTTCTGTACCAGGTTATGCCTAATTGTCCTCTTAACTTGGCAGTTCTCCTGATTTGTGCATGTGAAGATTGGTATAATCTACACTAGCTCGATTATTTGGCGTTCATGTCAGGTGATTTTACTCTGGTGTTAACTGTCCACAGGTGATGGTGAGGGTGGAACAGAAATGACTGGAAGTATGCAATTAATACGTGAGTTCTGTGATCTCTTGGTTATACCAGAGAAAGCCACAAAGACCAGAATCGTAAGTTTCTGGTTCCAAATGAATTTTATAGTATGCACTGTGAGTCTTAGAAAGGCTTGCTTGCTGGCTATTGCTCTTTTCATTTGATTCACAACACTTAGAGACATATGTACATTTTATTGGAAGAGATTACCTGGCAAATTGGAAAATAGATAAGAAAAATTTTAACTATAATAGACGAGCTCACAAAATTAGCGAGGAAAAGCTGCTGAGACTGTAGTGCATAGAGTGTGCGCTTAGTTCTTCTATTTGCCACATTAGACAAAACAACCAAAATTCGGCTATTTGCTGAGTTCGTCTTTGTGTCCATGCATGAGCTTTGCTTTTGTTAATTATTTCTCGACATAGCAGAATCAATCTACCTTCATTTGTTGTTTCACATGTAAGCTGTCATTACAACTTAGACGAGAAGGTGAAGACATTTCATAATAATGTTAAAGGAATGGTGTTTCAAAACTAGTGCCCGTGCTTTACCTCTTATCATATTGCTCATAATAGTTTCGTCTTCTTGTACATCAAAATTAGTGTTCCCTGTTGATGTTTGTGATCATCTCTTTTCCCATTAAGCTCTTTTACTCTACCAGGTCCAATCTGTCAAACTTGCATTAAACCTTTCAGTTTTTTCCGGAGGCTAGTGAAGTGAAATTCGCAAGACAATCAATTTTTGGAGGAGCATCTTTTAAGTTGGACTATTTGACAAAGCCTTCTTTTTTTGAAGATTTCGGTTTCACCGAAAAGGTCAAGATGGCTGACCGTGTCAAGCCAGAAGATGAACTCTTTATAGTTGCCTATCCATATTTTAATGTCAATGGTAACATCAAAATCTTGCACCTTAGTGTATATCAAGTGATTGATTTCATAGAAATATTGTGATGAAAGCATTTACTACTTCAATGTAGAGATGCTTGTCGTGGAAGAGCTATACAAAGAAGCAGTGACAAACACTTTTAGGAAACTGATTATATTCAACGGAGAGCTTGATCGAATAAGATCTGGTTGTATCCTTTCTTACCACCATTTTTGAAGTTCTATCTGATTATAAACTCACTCATACTTATACCCTTGAATCTATTTTTTTTTTCCATTAATCTCTTGAAGAATCAAAATTTCTGATTGCTGTGCATATTGTGTTAATGAGTAACTTGTTGCACTGGAAATAGGATGGACGACAAGTATATATACATATATATATATATATATATATATATATTGCTGCCTTTTAAGAATTACAGAGAAGAAAAGAGACCACCTTAACAATTGTTCCATGTTAAGTTACTGTATTCCATGCTATCTTTGACACAATAAGATTATCCGCCGTTCTTTTATCCGAAGCTGGCTGCACTTTCCAAGACTCTTTTTCCTAAGATGGAGACGGTATATTACATTCACAATTTTAAAGGACGAAATGGAGGAGTCCTGTTTAGGTAATCTCTTTTACCAAAGCTTCGAATGACTAACTATTTGGTAGATTGTTTTGTTATCAGTTGAGTTTAGCTCGTTTTTGTTTTTCACTTTGACTGTCTTTTGTAAACTAGGTGTTACCCTGGTCCTTGGAAAGTTTTCCGAAGAGTAGGAAGTACCTACATCTGCTTGCATCAACAGGAATCAATGCCATCCTTGAAAGAAGTTGCTTTGGACATCCTTCCATCAGCTTGATTGTTTTATTTGTAAATTACACAGTGGAAGTGTTCGGTTTGCCTTCTTTCTCCTGTAATTTGAAGGAAGAGAAACTATTCATATCTGTGTTCTTTTTGTGACCTATGTTATTGCCGAATTCTTATTCATGCATTATCCATATCCCTTTACAATGTGAATATATTGATCCCGTTACACGCTACATTTGTATATTGACCTTGAAAATCAAGTGTAGAGAAAAATAAAGAACACAAATAATTTATGATGTAGAGAAAAATAAAGAACACAAATAATTTACGAGGTTCGG
>JAPFFP010000103.1:17262851-17297297 GCA_026153255.1 Solanum medicagineum | reverse complement strand
GTATGACTCAGTAACTTGATACCCCTATAATTATTGCAATTTTGAATATCTCCCTTATTCTTGTACAGAGGAACCATCGTACTTCTCCTCCATTCCTCCGGCATCTTGGTAGTCTCCCTGATAACATTGAACAGTCTAGTCAGCCACTCTATGCCATCCTTGCCCATGTTCTTCCAAAAGTCCACTGGAATCTCATCGGGTCCGATCGCCCTCCCCCTCTTCATCCTACTCAAAGCGAGTTTTACCTCCTCCACTTCGAACGGATCGTAGTCCCCCACATCGCCATGTACATCGAGATGTGACAAATTATCCAATTCGATAACTCTACCTCCTTGGTCGTTTAAGAGTGTATGAAAGTAGGTTTGCCACCTTAATTTGATGGAAGTGTCATTCACTAACACCTCGCCATTCTCATCCTTTATGCACTTCACTAGGTCCAAGTCGCGGGCTTTACTTGCTCTTACTTTAGCAAGCCTATACAGTTTCTTGTCCCCTCCTTTATCACTTAAATCTTCGTAAAGGCGGTCGAATGCTGCAGACTTGGCCTTCGTCACCGCCAACTTGGCTTCTGATTTGACCTTCTTAAGGGGAGAGTTCGATAAAAAATCTTACCTCTATCTTTGTGGGATAGAGATGTGGTTTCTAATAAACCTCCGACTCCTATAGCATTAACCATAAACACGTAACCCCTATGATCATTAATCATTACAGCAACCAAAAAAAGAACATTACTTTAATTTTGTCTAGCTTCTATCAGTTTGGTCTTCATTTAGTCAATACACAAAAGGCTTTGCTTGAAAATAGAAAAAACTACAACCATTATACATTCACAAACACTTCAAATTGTCAGCTGAGGCTATACACTTCAATGACCACAAGAAACTTTATTACATTACACTATTTAGTTCCAGCTTTAGCAGCAAAATGAAATATCATGTTGTTCAGTATGGGACGATGATCGATTCTATAATCTCTTGGAGTGGAGCCAGTTCCTTCTTGTCAATCAGTCCAAACTCCTACAAGATAAAGATGCAATCATTTATTAATTCCATAGACAAAAACAAACTTATGTTGCACAATGACCAAGTAACTCGCATAGCCTCCTTCGAATAAATAACCAAAAGCTTTTTCCCCTAGAAGCATTGGATAATGTCTATGGTGGACTCTATGAAAAGAAAGGAATGCCAGGTGTTTTGAAGGACAAAAAGATAACTGAAATGCTCAAGTCTTTTGTTTTTTTGATGTAAGCAAGAATTGGTAAGGAAAGCATAGAGTGTCAAATTTTTTAGGTAACTTGTAAAATTGTGCATATCTTTTTGAGGGTGTGCCCATAACCCTGTGAGATGTAAATTTCCAATTCATCATCCCTTGGATGATGAATTTTTTGTGAATATGAAGTTAGCCTGATCTCAAAAAGAGCATCGGATACTGACTAGTGAATATCTTTGTTCCTTCCTAGCGACAATTTTCAGTCTCTGGATAGGCAGTGCTAGAAATTTTGTTGTTCTTAAGGATAGCGAGAAGGAAGAGCCATCCATATTTGGGGAGTACAGGGGTGTAAATCAGGTCCTATGAGAAAGATCTAACCTTCAAAAGTCAAAAGTTATGCTCCATAATTTCCCCTTCTAGCAGGGAAAGAGATGCAGAATCAGAATAAAAGAAGCAGACTCCAGTTAACATTTCTCCCACAACTTAATCTAAACATGGAAAAATTTATACTTTATGCTCTCTAACGACAATTACAAGTATCCACTGAAAATAAAATTAAAATACACCTGACAGGGAATGACCAATGTCAAGTTGTCAACCCTTGCTTGTGACAGCAGTGTGTTATCTCTCGTGTGGTTTACGAACTATTGCACAGAAGCGGGGTTTACCTTGTGCGCGCACACAAGGTAGCGGTTGAAGGTTGCCTTCTCATAAAAAAATGCAAGAGCAAAGGCGTGTGTAGTTCACTCTTTAGTGTACATCTGGTTTGTGCATGTCAATGGTGTTTCTATTTAATCTTAAAATAGTTCAGGGGGTTCATAGGTCCCCCCCCCCCTCCCCACAATAAAGAGTAAGTGTGTAATTGACAATTTTGATATAGTTTTGAGTTTTTTTTTTAAATATACTTTCCCTTAAAAGCACCAAAATCTGTTTATTACATAATCTAACCCAACCGAGCCCTAGTTTTATCTGGAGAACACACACCTATTTGATTTTTCCTAGCTATCAATGATTAAAGTTCTTGAGGCAATAAACTTTTTTTTGATAACCGTGGTGACCAGGTCAACTTCCCCACTCGTGGGATTAGATGATATGTTGGTGGTGATGACTGGGTCAACATGCGCAATTCCCCGACTACTACCTCACATCAGACATATGGGGTAACTTTGTCCACCAAGTTTTGAAGAAATGAGAAAGTCATCTAGTAACTTTGATTCGGTTGGAGTTGGAGTTGAACATGATATCTCATGGTGCTCAACCCGCTTCATTGAACACCAGGCTACACTTTGGGTGCTTCTCAAGGCAATAAACTTGGATCAATCATTCCATTTTAAATGGCATTTTTTGAACAAATATTCAAGATGATCTTCTACTCCTAGATTTGACAGTAATCCAATATTGAAGCTTAAAATTGTTTCCCGTGACCAATATTACTTTGGTTCAGCAACTAGCAAGCAAACAGATGATGCTAAACTAGTGGATGACGGACACCATAAGAAGACCAAAAAAGATCCCCTCGGGTGTTTACTCAGATATCAATTCTTTTGACTTTCTATACAAATCCTTAGAAAAGTTAAACAGATAACCAGAAGAAAAAAAACAAAGATAACACAACATAAATTTGATCAATAATTTGGGCAGTTACATCCAATTAAAGTGTGTTAAAATTTTGGAAGAAAAACTAGTAATGTGCACAAGAAAGAGATTCAGATAACTCACATGGGTGAAGAGTATGAAATGTTTGAAGCACGTATTCAAATGGGCCTCCTCCTTAAGACTCACAATTTTCTGAAAATGGGAGTGATAAATATGTGCATATACACGGAAGAGACGCTTAAAAATTGTCTTCACAACATCCTTGAAGTTAGATGGAAATGGTGCACCTACACAATTTAGCACAGAGAATAAAAACCAAAGGCATTAGCATTCTCCAAACTAAGACGGAAATAGATTAATATTAGTAAGCTGGAATACTTCATCCCACTGACCCATTTCCAAGCGCAGAGTCTGCCACCACACTATCCCACACCCACCACATCCCCACACCCACCCAGACCCAACAAGACTAACTAAAAAATAAACAACTAAAGCAATTTATTTGTTTTCTTTTTCTTCGGGGTTGTGCAGGAAAGGGGCCTCCCTACAATCTTTTTGTCCAATACAACTTCAGACGGCCTGAAGACTAAGTTAGACTTTCGTATTATACTAGTAACTTCTTTTATAAGTTGAAAAACCACTTACCAAAAAAGCAGAACGATGCAATATAAGTAGAAACAACAACAGAGTAGAAAAGTAGAATGATAATAGTGTAGTTTTTCAAGATGGTTCGATGTGGAACAGTGAGAAGATACTTGAGGCTTAAAATTATAAAATGAGATTTTACTCTTGAAATATGTGAAATAGCAGAGAACATCAATATCTTAGATGAGGGTCAAATTTTTGATACGTTCAAAAGTAGAAACTGTGTACTTCGCACCAGTATAGTAAAATATCACGTTATTACTTTCGATTTAAGACAAGTAATTACCAAGCCTTTGAGGAAACAGAGATTCATCATCCAATTGAGTTTCAATCCAGTCCATCAAATATTCAACGTATTTTGGAGCTGAAACTTCAATGGGCTTCTTAATTTGTACTCCATCAGCCCACCTGTACTCGTATCTGAAATCAATATGCGAAGAAGTCAGGAATACCATCTGAATTTTTCTTCTCTTGAAACATCAAAAACAGAAGCATAAGAAACTTTTGGGTTTAATAAGGAGGAATGAGAATTCACAGGCTAACATAACTAGCAAAATTAGTTAAATTTCTATATAAGAGTGCAGCAGAAACTCCTTTTGACCAATAACTAATGAAAGTCAACAGTGCAGCAAAAACAAGTTCCGAAAAAGAAAAGAAAATCTTGGTCCAGACTTCCTTTGGTGTTTTTACTCCATCTGTCAAAACCCTTATTTGTGTTTTTACTCGGTGTCTTTCAACTGAATTAAGGTAAATTCACATGAATGCTGGTCAAATTGCAAACCTGGTGGAAGGATTTACATGTTTCTAGTTTTTTAGCATCTAAATCAGAATTAAATAAGTTAGAGTCCACTTGGAGGATAGCTTTGCAAAACTGTACAACATTCACCAATTAGTAGGATCTAATAAGTATTGAAATCATCAATGGAAGTACAAAATACCAACTAGAGAAAGAAATGAGGGATTGACTAATAATTTTAATCCTTCTCAAATATTTTCTCAGGAAAGCAACCTTTTTGATATATAATCAGCAAGCATCTAAATGATTACTCATTATCCTATACATCACTGAACTAATAGCAAATAGTACTTTGCACAAGTACCATCAAAGCAGTCATTTATGAACATACTTGGGACCTGCGGTCATTGTAGGGCAGTTCTCTGGTGTACAGAACTCAGTCAATGTGCCATAAAGCAGATTCACCTGGTTGAAGAAATCAACAGCTGGATATTGCAAGATAAAGTCTCCATTCAGTTGTGAAATTTAGATTCGATAATAGCAAGAACTCACGAATGCAACGAAATTAATGTGTGCGCACATTATGAGAGCAATGAGCCAATGATAACATAGTATATGAAGCACTCTGTTCTCACAATTGGCTTCAAAGGAAACTAGCATGTAAGCAGCATGAAAGTTACTCCTAGAATTCTTTTCTACACAATTCATTTTACTTTTTACCAGCCTTTAAACATCATGATCACTTCTCATTGTTAGTAAGCAAATCGTCAAAAGCTTTGCTCAAAATGTGAATTATTAATAGTTGGTGGAACTTTTTAGGTATGGTATGTTCGTGTGGCGTTTGGATTACCAAAAAGATCAACTACTGCATAACTTAGAATTCGTTCATACTATAACGATACTCACACGAGCTTACAACCTATCCATATTCTTTATAACACCTGTTACCCAGAATTGGCCATTCAACATGTAATCCTACCACACCTCTGATCACATTTACCAACCTAATTCAACAAGGCATGGCTGCAAGGGTAGTTGAAGATTTCTGTTGAAAAAAAGAAAGATACTAAACTGCGGAGAATAATATAAACCTCAGATGAATGGGAGTTTCTGTTAACTTTGAATACAACCATCATTTGGTGGTGTATATTGATTGAAAGAACAAGAGATGCTTTGAAGGGAAAAAGAACTCAATCCTGAAGATCAAATTTGTTGATAATTTGGTGTAAAAGGGAATGGTGGAAGGAGGATAATGAAACCATGTTACAATTCATTGAATCTTTTGTATAGATACCCAACGTTCTTTTTCCCCTAACTTTTTAAATGTAATCACAACACTTTCTTAGTTCTGGTTTTGACATCAGTAACACTTACCATTTCAGACATAAAAAAGGGCCATATGCAGACTTATTGGGAAAAAAAAAAGTCATCTATGTGATCTCTTGCAGGATTACATATTGAAAAGGTACAAGAAATAGTAGAGAACCTTTTCAGAGAAGTGACAAAGATTTTGGGACAATCAAAAGAAAGTAGAGCAGTCAGTTTGGATAGATCGGTTATCTTTCTTTGTCATTTTTAATGTCCTCTTTTTTTCTTTTTGTCTATTTAGAGCAACTCCTCTTCGGCGACAGATTAGGCCTGCAGCTCAAGGGTGATAGTGAACACAGCAATCGTATGTGCTGTTTGAGTCTGAGAAACATTAAGCCACAAAACAGGGCACTAGCTAATGATCTACACATAACACATGCATGAAAGATAGAAAGGTGGAGAGGGTGAAAGAGTACTGTTGACAGCAAGCCACTCGTTAATATCTTCTCCTGGAGGGAGCCTCACAGCCTCTCTCAAGTTTCCACTACCCAATGTGGCATCAATATGCTTCCTCAATTGTGCCCCCTGAAAGTGCAGAAGAGGAGAGAATTAAAGAATAAGACATAGTTAATACATTTTTTTTATAAAAAATAGTAAACAGTAGGGAAAAAGTTATTATTCTTGTATATTTCTACTCCACAGCTTGTTGATATATTTAGGTCCATAATAGAGTTTTCGGGAAGAATTATAAACTAGCAAGAAGACTTGTTTAGCAATGCTGCTCAACTCAATTGTGTATCTTTAGGCATATCTGAACTGGTTACAAGTTCAATGTCTGACACAAGTGTCTAAACTCATAGCATGCAATACTCTTAAGAGTCTAGACTCTGGAAATAGCCTACTGAACCAAATCCTATTGTGTCAAAGTTTGAAGCTTAGACGAGCCTTAAGAGCCCCAAATACAATTATGGTTCTCAAAGTTATGAGACTATTCAAATGATTTCATATCATCCTGATGCTTCTCTAACTAAAAATACAAGCCTGAATATCTGTGCCTCAAACCTCTCCAAATAGAAACCATACTTTGTGTGAAGCAAAAGCACATATTTATATAAGTACCTTATTAGCCACATAGTTAAATAATTTTAGGATGCAGTTCTCTGGCACCAGCAAGACAAAATGACTCGCTCATTTAACATTCTCAAGTTCAATTTATTATATATCATGATATCTCATTCGCCAAGTTGAAAAATCTCTCAAATCAAACTAGTACTAACATTTGCTCAAATAGACACTGTCTCACCATCTAAGCAAGTCGAATAACTCTTTTAGTTCTAAAAATCCCAACTATACTGGTCAATCAGTCATAAACACATTTTAGTATAAATGTTGGAAAAGCTAAGCTGCCTAAGCCTCCTAGAGGATCGGACGAGCATAGTCAGTTTGCCCTAAAGCTTGAAGATTGATCTATGCAACTAAAGATCAAGAAATTGGAGGTATCAACATCAAAATGTTGCAGCCGAAGAGTTGACACGCAGGAAAGAAGTACGAAAAAAAAAAGAAGACTAAAGGAGAATTCCTTCTCCTGGACTAGGAAATAGTGCAACCTTACTCCCTGAGGGTGCACTTTTTTTGGGCCGGAATGTTCTCTGGTTCCTGTATGGAAAGAGCAAACAGTACATTAGATGACAGATGTATATGGCTACAGATAACATCCAGTCAAATCTGAAAGCTAGGTGCACTAGACGCTGAAGTTGAACACAACCACATGTAAACACGTGAGCAAAGTACACAATCAGCATTAAGTAGGTCAAACTAATACCTGTAAAATCTGGGATACTAATGCAATATTCGCATAGTGTAAAAGCAAATATATATACTTGAACAAACCATTAATATTAATCAATAGCCAGAAACTTGCTAAAAAGTTTCCTTGGCTTTTTTCTCAGGTTACAATCTTTCAATTATACTTTAGTTCCAACCAACCAAGACAAGTAAACTAATGCTACATACTTTACAAACGAAATATGAAATAGAAACTATTCTGTTTACACACATAATTTATTACTAATAGGCTAATATGTTAAAGCTCCATTCTTTGGCATGTTCAGCTTCAATACAAATGGAACAATAAAAAACAAGTTTGATTTATTCTTTTAAGAATGGAAAAGTGCATGGCAGTTCATTCAATAGACATGTTCAGCTTCAACTAAACAGGGCACACAACTATCTCCTAAAACTTGTACTATTTGGCTATATCAAATGCGTGTCAAGGGGCACATATATCTAACCCAATTTTCTCTTTTAGAAATACTCCCTATTTTCAATTTATTTGTCCTACTTTCTTTAATTCTAACTTTCCACCCAACATGTTTAAACCACAAGATTAAAAGACATTTTGCTACATTCTAAAATTTTTTAGTTTAAGGGGTATCTTGATAAGCTTTTTTTAAGTGACTTAAAAGCTAAAACGCCATAACTAACGCCAACAGTAATTACATATAGACTTTTGGTAAAGTGCTTAAAAGCATTTATGTCTTCCCCGAACACTTCTAAAAATTAAAAAAAAACTGCTTAAAACCCAAGAGCACCTAAGAATAATCCTATCCAAATGGCCTCTAACATTACAGAATTCAAAAGTTTTCTTTGTTTTCTATGGAGTACTACTTTTACATGTGTATCATCAAAGCCACAGTGAAAAGCAGCTTTAAACAAACCCCATAACTCTCAAGTATCTTTACACAGCTAAACCCAAATTGACCACACAAATCAAAAATCCTTAAACCTCATCTACACTATCAGCATTCAAAAAACCAGAAAACATGCCTTGTGGACTAAAACAAAATATAGTGGAGCTAAAATTGAAACAAAACAAAGAATTTTACTACAAAAAAAAAACCCCAGATCAGCAGATCCACCATAAACCAATCAAAGATCATGAAAACACAGAAATCAACACCCAATTCCGAAAAAAAAAATCAAAAATTGCAAGTTTACCTTCCAAGACCAAAGAGACTCATGATGAGTTGGATATGGAAATTCCTAAAGTTTCGATCTTTGAGAAGAAAGCAGAGAGGTGGTGGATGAGCGAAGCGGCAAGAGATGGAGAAGAAAGTAAAATAATTCGAGAAAGTGTCGAAAATGCTGCCTTGCACTGACTTCGCATCTCATGACATGACAACTGACACCTCATTAATACTTAATAATAGTAATAATTTTTTAAAAAAAAAAAAACTTAAAAAGCAAATAAAAGAAAAAGCAAAATGAAAATAATTCGAGGTTTTCTTCTTTAAAAAAAATGGATAAAATTTACATATATTATCCAATAAAATTTTCTATGATACTTCAGCGATATATATATATATATCATATCGATATCATATAGGACGAATTCAATACTCTGTGATACTCTGACGATATATTGATACTTTATGCTTTTTAAAAAAGAATAAAAAATAATTTTTAAAAAAATTAAACTTTAAATTAGTAGAAAATATATTCATTGTGATACTATGTCTGCATATTGATACCATATCGATATCGTATAAGATTGGAGTTTAATTATCGGTGATGTTGTCACGACCCAAAAATGGGTGTGATTGCACTTGCCTAACTCACCAAGACAAGTCAGCCTAAATCTGCTCATTTCAATACATAATTCTAAAAGCAGAAGAAATAAAGTTTAACAGATAGGACAAACGCTAGATAATCAAGTCAATAAACCATCCCAAAACTGATATCATATATACAAACCTCTAATATAAAAGAGTATCGAAGAAAGAAATAGAAGTTTGATGTCTAAGTTCTCAAACAGAACATAAATGAGATAAAAGACTTTTAGAATTTGCCAAAATAGATAAGCTACTACCTCTCGAACGTCCAGAAGCTCGGTCCGTCAAAGAATGATGATAACTAAAGTAGAACCAGGCTCACAACCTAAACACAAGTACAGACACTCAACAAATACAACAGACACTCAACAAGAAGATCTAAACACAAATAAAGAATATAGAACTACCTTCACACTAACCACATACTGCCAAACTACACACCTTTGCTCAGAAAAGTCCTAACACAACAATATATATATATATATATTCATTCACGAAATACGCAATAGTTTATCTCAATGATTCCGTAGGATATATATCAGAACTATATTAATGTATCAATATTAAGCTCAATTATACACCAAAAATTTCAACTGGTACAATCCAGGCATAATTATCTCGGCATCCAATCACAATTCACAAGCATAAGAACGGATGGTATGAAATGTAATGAGATGATATGACATGAAATGAAATGAATCAATGCAATGTCAAGTAATAATATATATGTATGTCCTACGATGCACATTCGCTAATATCATCAGTCCGAAATCCATGAGGGACATATCTGTCTATTTATCTGCCCCGGCTCGTAAGGCCCATCCCCTGTATAATTAATGTCACATAGCACGGCTCGTCTGGGCCGTCCCCTATTATGAATTAGTGTTACATATCAGACTCGTATGGAATGTCCCCTATTTTATATCAATGTCACTTGTCACGGCTCATGTGACCCTTTCCCTATTTTTTTCAGTGTTTCATTAGTGAAACTCACAGGCCAAGATTTAGCAATTACAATATTTAATAGGTCAACTACAACAATATAATGCTTAACATATCAATCCTAGCAATTATGACCCTTAATAGATCAACTATAACAAATATACAACCTTTAAGTATAAATATAGTAGACAATGGTAAATACAACAGTTATAGGCTTGCCTAGCATGTCAAAAATAGTTCTGTCAACCTCAAGTAATCAGAAGTACAGCAACCAACTAGTATACAATAGAATATCAGTGTATCAGTCCCAAATGGATCCTTAGCAGATTAAATAATCACTCTATTAGCCCAGACAATAAAAAATACAATAGAAAATCAATAGGCTAGTCACACGCGTCATCAACATGCCAACAAATATCCAGGCTATCCAGACAATATTTACATACTCTAACTCAGTCAACTAGAAAGAAAGACCTAGCCTACATGGATGTCAATCACATGCGCTCCTATTCAATCCGCAAGTATTGTACTCCTCTTCTCGATCTCAAAATGCTGTCAAACTATCAAAACATGACTCATGGCAGCAATATAGTTGTTTTAACATTAAAATCATAGAAAATGAGCTTAAGTAAAAATTTGGATCAAAAAGTGGGCCCAAAAGCAAAATTTTGAAAAGCCCTATAACATTCGACATACTTTTCTAAGCCTGTACCTCCGGGCTCAATTCAAGGTCTAAATGATATAAAACAACCAAAAAACGAAAAAATATTTCTTTACGTATATAAAACAATATATATGAGCATTTTCACGGCAAACGAAACTCAATCAATCAATTCTGACATTACCACAACGTGTAGCTCACGAAAACACACAAAATAGACCAAAGTTCACCAAAAATCCAACTCAAAATGGATAAAAAAGCACATGTCGAAAATTTCAAAAGACATATCCAATATACAATGGGAAAGCGGCAAAATTTACCTCAAAACGCCACAAATCTGAAAAATCCGATGAAATCAAAATGTTCGCCTTGGAAAGCTCTTCAATTTAGACTAAAGTTTCACTTAATTTCCATTCCAAACGATAAAGATATCAATATCCGAAGTTTTCGATAAATAATATCAATATACAAACACAAAAACAACAAACTAACCTCAAATGACATGCCAAAAGTAATTTTTGACACTTTCATGATGTTCCTCTCAAAAAAATACACAAGTTAGCCTTTGAATCACTTAAAACGGATCAAAATTGAGAGATATCGTCAATTTCTTTTTCCTTTCAATATTTCATGAATTTGGGAGCAATTTTGGGCAATTTTTTTTGGATATATACTCTTTTTTAAAAAGTCCCTGCCGCCTGACATATGGCGGCTTCCCAGTGAGTCGTGTCACTCGCCGCCTTTAACTTTCAGCAGCCGCTCAAACTTAATTTCGATGCTCTAACCTTATCCAAAGTCGAAAAAGTACAAACAATATATGAAATCTAACTGAAAACAATATTTTAGATTTAATGGTGTAGTCGAAATTCCTGTTGAGGTTATTACGATCAGGTATGGGTCTCACTTCTCAATATTGAAATCTACCAAGGGGTAAACATACTTGAAAGCCTCGAGAACCAAATGAAAGGTCGTGCTTGACCAAATTCGACGTTTCCGAGCTAACTGCGCTGTCAGTTCCCATTTGAGCACGTTTACTAAGGGATTGACTAAAGTCAACTATTGGCTTATTCTGGAGGCTAAATTGCAAAATCTCGATATGAACTAACACCAAAAACCTCGGTACTCTATCCGAACATGTTTCTTGCCTAATTTTGCTATTTCGGAGCTGATGGAACTGTTATAATTTAGTTCTGAGACCATTTACTCTGACTTTACTGCTAAAAACATTTTCAACTTTATATCGGCATATATTACGAAAAATTATAACATTTCAAATGAGCAATCAGGCTAACTATCAGTGCCAAGAGTCACAAATGACTCGGTGTCACTATAGATAGGCTCTAACCGAGGCAAAATATATAGAAACACAAAAATAACCTAGAGGGTCATTATACCCTGCATGATTTCATAGTTCTTCAAGTCACGTAAGTTCAAATCTCATGGAAATTCTATGATCTAATAGAGTAATGCTTAATTCATGTTTAAATTTATCATTTGAATTTAACCTATATCATAATCTCAACAATTTATAATTAAAACATGAAAACCACTATTAGTTCATGCATAGAAGTAGAAGAACTTAGATTGAAAAAGGTTGGGCTCCATAATTAAAAAATAATCAAGAATAAATCTCACATACCTAAGCTTGCAGGGAAGAACTTACAGAGAAATCAGCTTGAACTTGAACCCTAGATGAATTCTAAGCTTACACTTGAATATAGGAAGTAGAGAGTGTTTTTAGAAGATAGAATTGTAAGGCTTAGTATTACGCTTGCATAAAAAGTTATAACATGCACAGAGGCTAATTTAGGAGGTTAAAAGAGTCATAAACGTCCCAAATAACCCTAGAGTTAGGGAAAATTACCAATAAACCCTCATTATAATAAATCTGGAAAATCACCATGTGCACCACCACGACACACACACCACGGATCGCGATGCACACCACGCCTCGTGGTAGGATCCGTGGTGTGCAGCCTTGGAAAGAAACAAAGGGGCCAAGTGGAGGGTGCCCTCCATGGACCGTGGTAGGATCCATGAGCCATGGAGATTTTGGTGGAACCCTTCAGTGGAAAACACCCCAAGGGTCCCTCCACGTGGCACACCACAAGTGGTGGTGTGTTCCTTGGTGGGCACCCTGGATCCAAATCTCTCGAAAACAAGTTTTAAAGCCTTGTCAAGGTCTTACATAGTCCGGGTCCTTACACTTCCTCATTTGATATTTCATGTCATGCCTTTAAAGATCTATATGTAACTATTATATTTTATTGTCCATTACATGCAACCTTCCTCTTTTAAAAAAGAACTGAATGGCTTACTTCCAAAAAGAATAATTTATTTTTTCTGGTCTGTTTCAAAATGAAAATTTATTTCTTTTTTGGTGAAGCTTTAATTTCAACTTTTTATATGACATGTTTAAGACCAGTAGATTACAGAATAATTGTACATTTGATATAATTTCAATTTAGGACCACACAATTGAAAACCTATTTTTATTTTCTTAAATTATGTGTCAAATCGAAGCAGGTCATTCTTTTTGAAATGGAAAGAGTAATTTTTATGTTTAAATGAATCTATAAAAATTTACACAGGACATTTGAATGAACTTACAAAAGTTAACCCTTGACCCACGTTCAACACATATGTTAAGAAGTCATTATATTTATTTATTTAAAGCTTTGGTTCAACAGTATTAATATTATTACATGAAATTCGGTGATATCCACTTTACCCTGGAAAGATAGTGATAACGTTCATATACACTTTATTTTTTCCCAGACTTCATTTCATGAGATTTTATTGGATTTGTTATCGTTGTTGACATTATTATATCAAGTACTAATATATTAAGTACATGATTAAACATTCGCGTACAATGCACAAATCAAAAAATTAGTTAATCAAATATATGATTTTAATCCGAATTTAAGAAGTTTTTAATTTCACCATACGATAACAAAATATTTTGGTATATTAGACAAAATTTTTAATTTAAAATTATTTGCCCTCGACATTTTAAGGGTATTTTTATTAACATCAACAACAGCAATAATAATCACCTAGAAACAATAACAGAGGGTTTTTGTTGAGAGCACTTAGCAGAAAGGAATGGAAGAGAAATGGTGGCCTTTTGGAGATGAAGCACTGACTCGGGAAAAGGGACAATACTCTATCGGCAAAGCCAGTAAGCAATCGCATCCTTTTCTGTTTTCCTTTTTACATAAATTCAAGATTCTGTTGCTTACTTGCTAACTGATTTGGTTGCTTAATTGCTCTCTGATTTGATTCCTTAGAGCATTTTGTTTCTTTCATATTATTGCTGATTAGTGATCGGCCTGTCTTTTTTAGGGACTTCTAAATGGTTTAAAGGCAAATATGCTATTTTGGGTTACTCCAAATACTGATAAGTGTTGCTCTATGTATAGGCTTTGTGTTCCTGGTGGCGATTGAAATTCTGGATTCTATTATATGTGTGACTATTGTTCTCTTGCCGGTCTATGCATCCCATGTTTGGCTCTATTTGCCTTGTTTGGGTCCTTACATGAAGACCATTGGAAATTGAAAATCACCATCCTCAGGTAATTTGCCCCCTCTTGCTTCCTGTCAGAATGAAAGCAAGTATATTTTGGGTACTTTTCAGTTGTTGAGTACGTATAAAAATCAAGGTGAGTTCTCCAATCAGGAAAAACATTGACAGGTATTAATTGGTTCCCATTTATGATTGAACTATTATGGTTATTTAATTAGTTATATATTTTGATACTAAGTTTATAGACTTCGAGCTGAGGGTCTATCGGAAATCGCCTCTCTAGAGATAAGGTCGGCATACATGTTACCCTCCCTAGACCCCACTTTGTGGGGATTATACTGAGTTGTGTTGTTGTTGTACAAAATTTATAGGATTAATTGCATAAGTTCTACTCAATTATTTTGGTAATCTCTTGCATCACGTGTTAACTCCATTATTATAACTTGTTCAAACTTGTCTGGGAATTCAATTGTATTCCCATTGCCTCCTATGGCTTGTGTATTATAATGTTGGCACTTGAAGAGTGTTTTCCTTTTAGCGTGCTCTTAATGTTTCAAGAATGCAAGCATAGACCTTATTAAGATGTCACTATAATCCTTAGATGTGTCTTTCTTATTTCCTTTTGTCCTGGTAGTGGGTTGGGAATGGAGCATGAGGGGAGTGGACCTTAAAGTTTGGTTCCATCATGTTGATCAAACTTGATCTCTTGAAAATTAAAGATTGGATTGCGGTTTATTAATGCCTATGAGTAGGATTATGTCCGTAAAAAAGAAATAATCAAGGAATTTTAATTTGGGCCTTATTTGAAGTCTGTACTTAGTTTGTACGAATAAATGGTTCTTGGGCCCAACTCAACCTCAAAATCTAGATTATAGGGTGAGTATTGTCCTGGTCCATATAAGATCAAATTTCCCAACACTGACCGATGTGGAACACTCAACACCCTTCTCACGCTTCGGGATGGACATCTAGTGTATGAGAAATTTAATATGGAGGCCCAACATCAATAAATCATGAACTGGGCTGGATTTGCCTCCGATATCATGTAAAGAAATTGATCTTGGGCTTAACACAACCCTAAAAATTAGGTTAAAGGGCGAGGAGACAAGAAGTCATGAGACACAATCTCTTGTTGAAAAAAAAACCAACAACAATGGGAGAGAACGCAAAAAAGAGTTCTGCTGAGCCTGAGCAATTTACATGGGTGCTTGCCCTTGAGGCACCTTCTCGATATCAAAAATCTACAAGGCCTCGCCAACATGTCAATGGTATTGACTGTGTAATTTTTATTTGGTTGTATATTTGTTGATTTCGGTCTTTTGTATCCTAAGTTTTGTTTGACATGAGTCATGTGTGTTCAAAATCTTTAGATTTTATAGAACTTCTACAAAGGAAACAAAATGATTTTGAGATTTTATCGAACCTCAATGAAGGAAAGAAAATGATTATGGAGAAAAGTTCTCTCTTTCTTTCTAGATTTCTTGAAATCTAACCCTTTTTCTTAACTTGTAAACTTGTATCATTCTCCCATCCCTTTTATCAACCCATAGGTAAAAAAGAAAGAAAATCAGTTGCGCAACTTATGCACTCATAAAAGTTCTGTTACTTGAAGTATTTCTTATTGGGTTAGGTTGATTGTTACGATGAATAAAGAGGACTACGTGTTATAGGTCTCAAAACTCTCAACTTATCATCCTTTTTGCTTTGCGATCTAATGTTGTACGTTGCTGGAGAAACTAGTAATGTTTCTGTGCTTCCCGGATCATGGTTTGATAAAATATACTTGTTCTCAAATTATTTCCATATCTTATACTGATGCTCTGTGGCATAGTCTGTGCTTCTGTCAGTTCAACACATGTGTTGTACATGTACAACACATTCATTCAATATTCCATGTATAAATTTTGAAACTAAACATTCTTCTTACATTTATTCTTGCAGAAACAAAGAATGAAGGAATGCTTGAGTATTCCTTTATTATCAATGATGGACAGGTCGCATCTTTGTACCTCTTTAGTGGTCATATTCTGTTGGGCTTGAAAATCATTCTAGTTTTGTGCATTTTTGTCTTCTCTCACATAAATATTTATCTGCTCTGCTTTTGTTCTGGTGTCTAAATAATTTATGATTGTCCAGTTCATTTAGTGCATTTCTAATTCCATCCAAGTTTGCTTCATTATATTCATACATCATAATAACTATATGGCAGTGTTTTGTTTATGGATACTTTGTACTTTTTGGTGGTAAATTGAACCAAGAGCTGAATTATGACAATAGTAAGTGGAACGGATGGAGTACAAGCTTTACTTTATATGTTCATCATCTTCTAAGGGAGATGCCTTTTGATTTCATTTGTTAAGATCATTCTTTGTTGTTGATGGTTTCTTGTCACCACCAAAACATAAGCCAAACTATCTATGAAGTTCTCATTCTTTTCTTAAAACTTTCATTTCTTAGCCAAAACACAAAAATGTTGTTCATTGCACATTAAATGTTTTGAAAGCTTTCAAGAATTTCAGATTGTTGTTGATCAAATTTTTCAACAAAAAGCCCCTTTGTCCCATAGTTTATCCTAGAATCTTGGGCTTAGCATGTATCCTATTCATATAACTCTTCATATTGGCGACAACAGTTTCAAGCCTGTTAAAGTACATTGCAATCCACAACACTACAGGAGAGATTTGGGAGGTAAGATGTAGGCATCCTTACCTCTACCTTTGTAGTGTATAGAGGCTATTTTTGATAGACCCTCGGCTCTAATAGATAAGTTACTCGCAAGGGTTGTCATGTTCATTTGTAGCCTACCTCTTCAGATTTGCTTGGTAGTAAATTGTAAGTGTACATCTTGCATGCCCTCCATTTTGTTTTACTAAGTAATGAGTTTTTCCTCACAAAGATAGGCAAGCTGTACATAATTGGTGATAAAAGTGTACTCAAAGAACTCCATTTACCTTTCAGGATATTGAAGAAACAATTGTGACTTATCTTCAGAACAGTATCAACAGTTCGGAAAATGTTAATGGCTGCAAACTGATGGGCTTTATCTTGTCAGCCTGTGGTTCAGTTCTGGATACAAAAAATGAGGTACCTGGTTATCTTATTCACATTATTCCTGTCTTCATCTCAAGAGTTTAGTCTAGAGCGTTGATTGCTCTGGATCATTACAATAAACTAGAACACCATTGCACATAGTGGGTCTATACCTTTCTTGTTTAATAGCTAATGCACATGATGTGTTATCTAGATACAGCTATTTCTGATGTTATGCGTCTAAGAAATTTTGCTGGTAAGCAGAAGCTTTTAGGTGTAGAAGCTACTAGGTTTTGTGTTCTAAATAATAGAGCTTAAAATGGTATGACATTGAACTAATGCTTGTTATTTGCATGATTATCTTGGGATTTAGAAGGCAAATCTAGATTTGGTACAACTTGAGAAGGATAATGTAAACTCAAGGCTGCCAGGCCTCTCATAGTCATGTAGGTGGGAGCTAAAATATGGTTCTTTTATTCCAAAGAACAACTAATGCCCGCGAAAGATATGACAACATTGAGGAGTAGAAACAAAAGAACCCAAGGCTATCAAGGAGGAAATAATCAAATTCTATGAGCATATCGGAAACAGAAAGTTGGAGATCAAATTTTAATCAAATTTCTGAGATCACTGAACAGGAAAAGGGAATGGCTTCAGAGGCCTTTTGAAGAAAGAGGTTCTTGACAGTATCAAGCCTTGTGATGTTGATAAAGCACCAGGGCCAGATGGGTTCAACATGGAATTGTACATTCACTATTGGGAGATAATCAAAGTAGACATTATGCCGTCAGTTCAAAATTTTCACGGTTGAGTTTTTCGAGAAAAGTTTCAGTGCCATCTATGTAGCTTTGATTATCTAAAAAAAATGATGCAAAGGATATGAGGGACTATGTGCAATAGGCAGTATATATAAGATCGTTCAAAGCTACTGAACAGAAAGGCTCAAGACAGTAACACACAAGCTGGTGGATTCACATCAAATGCCCTTCATCGAAGGCAGGCACGTCATGGATGTTGCGTTGATTGCAAATGAATGTCTAGATTCTTAGAATATAAGAAGAAAAGCTAGAATCCTATGTAGACTGGACATAGAAAAAGTTTTTGATCATGTGAACTGGGGGTTCCTATTGAATATGCTGAAGAGAATGGGCTTTGGCACTAAATGGGTGAAATGGATTCGGTTTTACATTAGTACTGCCAAGGTAATAGCATGGAAATTACACATTTGTTTTACCCAGATGATACAATTATCGGATGTGATGCAAATGTTGATCAAATGATGATTTTGATAATTATTTTATCTTTGAAGGGTTGTGAGGATTACATGTAAACTCGAGGAAGAGCCTAATGTCCCCTCTAAATGAGCCTCAACTGTTCCAGCAATGTGTGGATATAAAGGAGGAAAAGTGGGATCTTTGCCTACAATTTACAGAGGCATCTTCAGTCATTGATAAACAATTTGTTGAGCTTACTCAACGCAATTACCATGGCATTTGGTGCAAATGGCGGATCTACAGACATTTGGAATGGGGTTTAAGAGAAATGCGAGAAAAAAATTACTAGATGGAAAAGCCGGTCCCTTCCTTTGGCTGGAGGATAATTCTCATAAATAGTATCATAGATGCTCTACCTACCTACGTGATATTTCTCTTTCCATACCTCCACAAGTTGAGAAGAGATTGGATATGTTGAGTAGCTTTTTTCTGTGGCGAGCAACAAAGAAAAAAACATGTCCATCTTGTAAAATAGAAACCCTGACACTCACAAACAAGGGGGGTTTGGTATAAAAAATCTCAGGAGGTTAGAGTCATGAAGTGCTCATGAAGTGGCTCTGGAGATACTCAAATAAGGATCAATCACTGTGGAAGAAGGTGACTGAAGAAAAGTATGAAGACTATGCCTGGAAAACCAAATCTGCAACATTGTTTATGGGTTTAGCATTTGGAAGACCATTGGAAATCTTTGAAAGATTTTCAGCATTAATATCATATTCAAGGTTGAGAGTGGGGAACACATTTCATTTAGGTAAGAGAACTAGTTAGGAGACAATGATCCAGGGAAACACTAGGTGCTTCCATTGAACTGCAAATGCCCACAAAAGAGTTCAACACAATTGATAATCTGAAAGTGAGAGGTGCAGTACCGAATGATGCAAAAGAGGTGAAGAAAAAGATTGTGACTTATTTTGAGGATCTATACAAAAACAGAGAAACAAAGGCTAGAAGACCAGAGCTAGACATGACAAGCTGTCTCATGATTGATGGAGAAGATAACACTCTCTTAGAGCTCCTCTTGGAGCACAGGAAATTTAGAGAACATCAAAGCATGTGCAGGGAATAAGGCCCCACGTAATCCCAGGTCCAGATGGATTCTCAATGGCCTTCTTCACCCAACGTTGGAAAACCATCAGAGAAAACTTGGTAGCAACAATCAAGAATTTTCATGACTTAGGATTCTTAGAAGTAAGCCTAAATGCAGCTTTTGTGGCTTTAATCCCTAAGAAGGCAGGTGTTGTGGAGTTAAATAATTTTAGAATTTAGACCGTATTAGGGTTGTAAAAGAGAATGCTCCCAGGCACTAATTTCAGGACATCTTTCTGAAGTCCCTTCTGGACTTTGGATTTCATTATTCTGGTGGACTTAATCCACCAGAATAATACTCTCTTATGCTTTTCTCTCTCTCTTCTCTTCCTCCTTTTTGCCTATCATTCTGTACTGCTCTTTTAGATGGCAACAGAGTATATTTCAGATCTAGGGGAAATCGTATGACATCACAGTGTCAAGGTCAAAAGCTGAAGTGTTATGACTGGGTTGAAAGTGTTAGGCACCATATGAGGAGAATGGTTCTTAGCAGGGGAGCTCTTGGCTGGACATGCAAGAGGCTTGTAGAACCATCGGGCATTAGAGGGAAGGTCTCCAAGTCATGGAGAAGCAGGGATTTCTCTACAAATCTCTTTATGTCTTAAATTCAATCAATATGGGAGATACATATCCTTAATTTCTGTGAAAGGTGATGACAGAACTGTTATTATAATACTAGAAACTGCTGGATGGGAGAAGTTAGCGAAAAAATTAAAGTCCTCCTTTAATAGGGGCACAAAACCTTAAAAGACCATTAAATACACAGGGGAGGAAGACACGTCTGCAAACTAGGGGAAAAGGAGCTATCGAGACTCATTGCAAAAAAATAAGTAGACTCAGTGCCCGTTTAGATTAGCTTATCTTAGGTGCTTTTAAGTAGTTTTGAAATGTTAAGAAGTGCTTATAAGCAAATATAAAGCAAAAAACAATCCAAATAGGCTTCAGGCAGAAACAGGGATAGTAGAATCTGATGATGGCGATAGGTCGAAGGCTCGAGTCCTGCTGGAAGACAAATCTATTGGGCCGCTGTTTGGTTGGGAAATTCTTCGGAGAAGATGATGCACCCACCAGAATGATGTAAGATGATGGGTGCGACAAACATGGAAAGGAGCACAAGGAGTCCAAGTTTACGATGGAAATGGAGTGTCGTTCCTCTTTAATTTCATTCTAGAAAGGCAGCAGTTAGTGTCTTGATGCGAGATTGGAGAAGACAAGGAGGCAGACTGAAGCTTCAATGGTCGATCCTCCCATCCAGTTTGTTTTAGCAACTTATCGTAAGTTCTCCTCACCAAGAGCTCCCCAACTATGAGTTGAAGCAGGAACAAAGAATCAATATAAGGTGAAAGAACCTTCTTTCATTTGAATTTCTGTTTAACTAGTCAGCCTCTAACTTAACTCTTGAATCTGCGGGCTTGGAAACCTATTTTCTGAACTGGGCCCTACCACGTATAGTCTTTGGAACCACGCCTAGCTGTGGTGTCAAGTCGCCAACCATAGGGGACTAAGAGGAAGTGCAGAAAGATCCATAGGACCTTGTAGCACAATTTGAGAAAGTGTGGCCCCTACCTAAGTTGCTCGGACTCTCCAAAACTGTTGGGGTACCTGTATCTGATCCTTCAAAATATACATTATTTTTTGAGGATCTGACACGCACCTGATGACACTTTTGAAGATTCCGAGCAACATAGGCCCCTACCAAGGTGAAATGCTACTTCGTTGGTTGCAAGGAAGAGTTGTTTGACTGATGATGCAATGCAGAAGAGGACATCAACATAGCATCTAGATGGCTGCTTGTAAAGAGGCTCTGGAGACTAACAAGCACTTATTCCTGCACCATAACATAATGTGACTGCACAGGTGTGGGCTATGTCCACTAGCATAGTCAATGAATCCTGGACTATGCTTGAACATACCTCTGACCTTCTAAGCTGCTGGATAAGAAGGGGAGGCAGTAAGAGTCAGGAAAGAAGGTGGAGAACAGTTCCATCTTGTATTTGGTGGATTGTATGGAAAGAAAGCAATCAAAGAATTTTTTAAGGAAGGATTGTACATTACAGAAGGTCAAATGGAAAGTAATTACTATAGGCTTTTGGTGTATAACAGGATATAAAAGAGGGATCCAATTAGTGGACTTCATATGCTCTTTGTAAGTATCTCTGTAATTTTGTCTTTCTTGTGACACCTTTTGGAGGTGGCTAGCATAGTCCTTAATGCTGAGGAATACGAAAAAGTTACCAGTTAGGGGGAAAAAAGGATTTTAGACCCATCAATTTGATTGGGGGAGTCTATAAGATCACAGACAAACTATTGGCGGAGAGATTAAAAAGGTCATACATAGGTTGGTGGACAAGCAACAGATGGTTTTATCAAAGGGAGACAGAACATGGATCCAATTTTAATTGCTAATGACTGTGGAGAGCAGACAAAGAAGCGTAAATCTAGGAATTCTATGCAAAATGGATATCCAGCAAGCACATGATCATCTGCACTGGAATTTCCTCATTCATATGCTTCAAAAAATGGGGTATTGTACAAGATGGATCAAACACTGTATTAGGACGATAAGATTTTCAATTTTAATCAGCTGGATACTAAATGTTTTCTTTTTCCTTCTGAAATGGGTTTAAGGCAAGGTGATCCTCTCTCTCTCCTTTTCTGTTTATATTAGCAATGAAGGTATGAACAACATGCTAAACACAGCCAAAATGAAGGGACGGATAGGGGTTTCCAGGTAGGAGAGGAATGCAGTAGGGAGATACCTCATTTACATATGCAGATGACACTCTGGTTTTTTGTGAAGCAGTGAAGCACAAATTCTGAATCTGAGAATTATCTTCATTATTTTTGAAGCAGTCTCTGGGCTACATATTATTTGGGGTAAAAGCTTTATATATCAAGTAGTTGAGTTGGAGAACTCAACAGAGAAGTTAGGTGGCAGAATAGGGGAACTTCCTAGCATACACTTTTGTATGCCTTTGGGTGCAAAAAGCAGATCCAAAGGTTACAGAATGGAGTTTTGGAGAAGTGTCAAAAGAAGCTAACCAACTGGAAAAGTCGGTACCTGTCCCATGGAGGCAGGTTGACCCTAATAAATGGTGTTGGATGCACTACTTTCCTATATGATATTCATATTTCTAGTTCCTACGAGTGTGATCTAGAGGCTTATGCTGTGGGAAGAAACTTTTTATGGGAAGGTAGTGAAGACACGAAGAAGTTCCATCCTGTCAAATGGGAGGAGTTGACAGTGAGCGAGGAAGCAGGACGCTTGGGTATCAGAAATTTGAAGAAGCAAAATCAGAGCTTGATGATGTAGTGACTATGGAAATTTGCAACTGGTGATGACATGCTAGGAAAGGATGTCATTATAGCTACATATGGTTTGTAAGATATACACTTGACAAACATGGTAACAATTCCATATGGATGAACTGTTTGGAGAGCAATTAGAAACTTGTGGTCTTTAATGCAAACTAGAATTTTGGTAATGCCCCTCGGAAACAGATACACCCTGACCTATACACATTTATGCCAACAACAATAAGCTACAATTGCTGAGATGTGGTCTGTGAAAGCATGAATCTATATCTTAGAAGACTCCTGAATGATTGGGAAATGGAGAGTATAGCTGTTTTCTACAGTACAATTGTAGTTTTTAACAATTCCATATGGACACTCTATTTGGAGAGCAATTAGAAACTTGTGGCCTTCAATTAATGCAAACTAGAATCATCTTCAAGGTTGGCAATTTACTGAAGGTTTTCTATTCCTGAATGGTAAATGGAATTGGAAATCCACTTCTGAAACAGATATACTCTGTGCTATATGCCTTATGCTAACAAGAAGCTACAGTTGCTGAGATGTAGTCTGGGAAAGCATGGAATTTGAATCTTAGAAGACACCTGAATGATTGGGAAATGGAGAGAGTGTAGCTGCTTTCTACGGTATAATTGTAGTTTTTAACAACCTATCAGAGGAAAGGGATAGGTAGGTGTGGCAGGACAACACAGGAATATTCTGTCAGATCAGCATAATAGGAAGTAAACTCATCAGAGGCACAAGAGGAGGATTTCCCGTGGAAGATGACCCGGAAATCAACATTCCTTACAAGTGAAATGCTTTACTTGAGTATTGGTTAAAGAAGCAGTATTGATACATGAGAACTTGAATAAGAGAGGCTTTCATCTACGTTTTATATGTTTTTGATGTGGGGAACAGGTTGAGACCATCAACCTTCTTCTTTTACATTGTATGTAAACTGACCAGTTATGGAAGGTGTTCATCTGTCTAAGGAGGATTAAATGGGTGAGGCCAGGGAACATAAAAGGACCGCTAAACTGTTGAGACGAGGATGTCAATGCAGCCAAAGAGGAAGAAAGATGGAAGATTGTCCCTGCAAGCATTTGGACAATGTGGAAAGAAAGGAATATGAGATGTTTTGAAGACAAACAAAGCAACTTCTAGGAGCTTAAAATGAATTGTTTAACTCTGTTTTATTTTTGGTATAAACCGAAATTACTCAAACAGAAGATATTTTTGATGTTTTAGACTACTTATAGGAACAACAGGATAGATGTTCAGGAAATTGTAATACTTTTGTTGGGGGACTGCATGTTTTGATGTAGTATACTTGTGGATTTATAGTATACTTGTGGATATATAGAAGATATTTTTGATGTTTTAGACTACTTGTAGGAACAACAGGATAGATGTTCAGATTGTAAGTCGTAATACCTTTTTCAGGGGACTGCATATTTCGATGTAGCATACTTGTGGATATATAGATTAACTGTTACCATGCTCAAAATAAATAATAAAAATTGTGAATCGTTCATTACATATATTGATTCCATGAGAGCAGTTCCAAACACTATACATCAATTTTCAAATGTCATTCAATACATCTTCTTCTGAAACCCTAGAACCACTGTGGAAGGTGATTCTGGAATTTACAGTCTGTGATGTCGCTCTTTTGTTGCTTCTGTCATCCACTTGTTACTTCTGATGGCTTCTGCTGTTCTCTCACCCCTTTCTGGGGACACAATGAATCTTGAGATTTGTCTGTGCTATTGCAGTGCACCCATCATTTATTGTGATCTCAGGAGTTATTTTCACTGATCTATTCCTCCCTTGTATTGCAATAACACTGATGTATCTAAAATGATTGTTGTTTTTAAGATTGCAAAACAGATCAGCATAATATAGTCCCTGGTTTTCCACCTTTTGACCGACATCCTTTGCTCCTTTGATGCTGCAATAAATACTTGAGCTAGCCATTTCATAACTTCAAGACTTAAAGTTACTTTCCTCATTAAATTCTAGTTGTGTTTGGCCTGTTCGAACCAAGTTTCTGATCTAGAGCTGGACTTAGAAATGTCATAAGACTTGAAACCCACATGATAATAAATCCTATCTTCTCCTATGAAGTAAAACCTGAAAATCTCGAAACAAGAAGATATGGATATGAAAATAAAGGTGGAAAAACTAACTCAGAAGGTGATGGCTTGGATTGAAAGAACAAAAAAGAATTTTCTGGCTGAGAACTCACCGAAAAGGGTGGTATACTCCCTTAAGAAGTAGGAGAGAGAAGGTTCTTGGGATGTGTTCCTGAGAGCATTTCCCTTTAACTTCTGCTATTACTTACATTTGATGGATTTTATTTTGAGATATAGTAGTCCTTATTTTTGTAACAACTTTATTTTTGGAAGTGGTGAATTTTGTGAACTGCCTCATCTAAAGGTTTGAAAAATAGGCTTTATTACACGCAGACCTGTCTCCTTGGGGCCATGTGAAAATATCTGTCTGTGGGTTGCTAGACTCCAACCTGAACCTCAAAATCTTTGACATATAAATGATACTATTTGGTCGACTTTCACATGTTTGATGCTTGAACTTCATTTTTGCGAACTCACTTTAAATTTGATGTCATCTTTCCCTATGAAACTAACCTTTTAGTCATATTAATATTTCTAATGTGATGTTTCCCTATGAAGCTAGCTTTTCTCTCGCAAAAGCTAACCTTTTTAGTTATACTAATGTTTCTTCTACTGGGATGAATATATTATTTGGAGTCAAATCTACATATTAAGTTCTGTCAGTATATGAATTTCCTTTTATAAGACCAATAAAAATTAGATTGTTACTGTATTTATGAAGTTTCTAAAAGCAAACTATCTGAAAACAAGGAGTTTCCCTTCCATATCCCTCTGAATTTTTAGTTGATGGCAGTCTTATGTTGTTATTCTGCCTATTAAGTTCCATCTTTGGTTAACTGATCTTACTCTGTAAACATGGGATGCAGGAGTTTACCTATCTCGAACTCTTAAAATACTTTTCTTATGATTATACATGTCATCCTGCAGGGTTCATATACTATAGCAAGTCTGGGGGGAAGATATATTATATCTGAAGATGGTCAAGTGCAGCAGCGTGGACCTCTGACTATATCCTGTGCTGATGCAAGTTGTGCTGTCGTTTTTGGAGGTGAAGTTGCTGGTCCTCTGGTTGCAGCGGGGGATGTCCAGGTTCTTACTATTTACTTTTTTGATACCAAAATTACCACCTTTTTTTAAAAATGGATTTGAAGTATCAGGTTCTATCTCGTCCAAATTAGTAGTTATTGAAGCCTTTATGGAGGACTCATTAATAAGGGCATGTTTATATAGAATAATCATTATCTCGTCCATGAATTTTGTATTTTGTTTTGGTAGTAATCTTCTTCAGGTTGATTTCAGATTAAAAAGTTCATCCAATTGAGTATTTTCAGTTGTTCTTTTTTCGATTTTCAAAATGATGAGTAATCTGGTGTCCCTTGCAGGTTGTGATTGCTACCTTTGCATATGATGCAAGTGAAGATGAAGTATAAAACTGAAGGGTTGCAACTTAGAAACACATTGTTGTTTCTTCATCAACATTTGTGCTTTGATATTACTTTAAAACAAAAAATATGGTTTTGTTACCTTTCTTGGTAATCGACTGATTTCTCTTTATATTCTCTGGATGGTGCAACAGTTATCAAAACTTCTTTTGGATTATCTTCTATAGTTGAGTTCCTTTTGTTTTGATGGAGCAAAAACGTAGAGTGGATACCAAAAATTTGAGTTTCGACGTTAGTGTGTGATGTTATTATTAGCTGCACAAAAAAGAGAGTGTGGGTTTTCTTCTTAAAAAAGTTGATAATATTTTCATTTCAATGAAAGAAATGATGGTAGACTTATTAGGAAGGCCAATGTGTTGAGTTTCTAGGATTGATCCAAAAATTAAAATAGGTAAAAGTATAGAAAATAGACCCAATAAAAATTATTTATCATTAATGGGTTCAATCTAAACTGTTTACCTTTAATGGATCTATGATTCAGACTATTTATCTTCTTACCTCACTTTCTCCTTTTTATTTCGTCCTGGCGTCATATTAACGTTGTGCTGGTGTCAAACATGAATACAATAAAATAATCCTTTGGTGATACTATAGAATAAGCTCAATCCTCTATGCTACTCTGGTGTTATACACTTATATTAATACTCGACTGCTAGCATATTGGATTGTGTTTTTTAACAAATAAATTTTAAAAATTACTCAACTTTGAATTAGTAGAAAATATATTGTGATACTCTATCGATATACTTAAACAATATCGATATCTTATAGGACTAGAAAATTATTATGATACTCCGTCGGTATATTGATACCCTATCGGTATCATATAATTTTGAGCCTTTTTTTAATAAATAAAATAACTAAGAGAATATTATTAAATTTACAAGTTTATTTATTAAATTTTAATTTAGTAAAAAGTGTATTCTTTGTGATATAGTATGCGAATTTTAATAGAGGACATAAAATATAAAAAAATATATGGATATAAGTTGTTTGGTTCAAAAGGGCATAACTGCATAAGCTTAGTTTTCCCTAAGTTTTATATTTCAAAGTTCATGAATACATTCTTAACAAGTCAAATTATAATGAGAAACTTACATGGATATATTAGATTAAGAAAATCTACCATTTACAGTAATAAAAAATTATTTTTACTGAACAGTTATAATATATTTATATTGAATACATGATGCATATATAAGTGTATATTTATCACAGTATTGTTATATACTGTTATAAATGATAATAAATAAAAAGTATCATAAAAATCAATAATTATTTATTAAAACGGATCTGCTCGAGTGAAATGGACTTAGCGGAAGCAATTTGACGCAAACAAATAGATCCAACAAAACAAGCTACAGAGTCCAAATAGTTCTTTGACACAATCATCTTTGATACTATCATATAGCAAATCTCACCAGTCACTAGAAACTAAAATACAAAACTAGAAGTACAAAATACATTTAGCTTTTGGCTTGTATTAACTCTTATCGGGTCAATGGTTAGTGTTTGAATTGAATTCTTTGTTTTAGCTTGTGATTTTAATCATTTTTAAGTATTGAAAGTGTTTGAATAGCTAAAAATAAGTGTTTTTACGCATTTTTTGAAAGTAGAAAAAGTAAAAAAAAGAAAAAAAAGAAGCCAAAATGCAAAAGTTGGAGGTTTCCAACTTATAACATTTGATTTTTAACTTATAAATCACTTAAAAAAAGTCAATTCAAACACCTCCTAAATTGATAAGGAAAATGTGTAAATTGTATTCCATGTCATTAAATTATTAACTATAATATTTTAAATCATTCTTTAAACATTAATCCAGCAACCCATTAACAATAAGTTTATTTTGTGATTGAATTGCCAGTTACTATTCAATTTGGATAATCCTATCATTCTGTGGTGGAGTCAAAATTTTCTTTAACAGGGTTCAAAATTTTAAGAAGAAAATACACGAACTAGTCGAAGAAGGTTCGACCTCTATTATATATAGATAAAAAAATATTTTACCATATATAGATAGTATATAAGTTTTCGTCGAAGGGGATTTGAATGAACCCTAATTACAGGGTGGCCCCACCACTGCTATCGTTTGCCTATTTATCTCCTCTAACACTCACATTTGAAGTTTCTCACCCGACACTCGATTTTCACATTGGAGCTCGACCGATTCAAATTCATCTCACGTAGAATTTATTTGAAAGAAAATACTTCAATTAAAAAAATTATTCAAGACTTGAACTCAATTTTTTTTTTAAAAAATAATAATTTCATCCACTGCGTGATATTGTTTGATTAAGGGATTTTTCCCAAACATTCACATTACTTTTAACACAACTCATTTTCTCTGTTCAATTTCATTCACCCCAGATGCACTAAAGTTTCATTTTTATGGTTATGTACTCCATCTGTCTCATATTAATTAAATTTATAAGATAATGCACATATATTAAGAAAAGTATTTAAAGATAAAATTTACACCATACTTTTACTATTGCCTTTTGTGAAATCATAAATATGTAGTGTAATTTATCTCCTAAAAAATATAAAACTTCAATAAATGAAAGGACAAATATGGAAAAAATTTCAAATATTTTTCTTGAACTTTGAACAATTCAACTATTTTAAACATTGAAAAAAACCTCAAAAATTCAATTAATTTGAGACGAAGGGAGTAGTATATTTTTATTTCACAATAACAAATAAGAATGCAATATTTTATTTCACAAATATGAAAGTGGATAATCAAGAATATGAATTCTATAGGAAATTATGATAATCCTTTTGGTACTTGTGCCCTGACAAAACATGAACTGAAAATATTGATGAAAAGCTTCAATCTCCTTTTATGGAGAAGAGCTCCGAGAAGTGAAACAAAGAGATGTGATTTGTGGAATGAAAAACTTGTTTTACTCATTGAAGAGAGATAGGTATATATATAGCTATTTGGATCACACTATTAGTGTGAGTAATTACTTGGACTAACTACTTGCAACAAACTAATAACAAACATAACTAACTGTAATTAATTCTCTAACTAATTTCTAACTCTAACTCAACACTACAGATTAATATTTCAAATACATATTGTTATCTCAATACGCCCCCCCTCAAGTTGGAAGTGATGGAATCACTGCCAGCTTGTTGAGCAAAGATATATGTTTGATACCAGTTAGAGCTTGTGTGAGAATGTCAGCAAGCTGTTGTCCAGTTCCTATATGATGAAGAGATATTAGTCCCTCATTTAGCTTTGTCCTGAGAAAATGGCAATTCACCTCAATATGCTTGGTTCTTTCATGAAAAACTGGATTCCTGGTTATATATTGGGCTGATTGGCTATCATAGTAAACAGAAATAGGTCCATGAAATGGGATGTTAAACTCAGTAGTCAGCCACACTAATTCACCTACCACTTTCCTCAGAGCTCTATATTCTGCTTCAGCTGATGAAAGAGAAATAGTCTCTTATTTCTTGAACTTCTAGCTTATAGGACTATCTCCGAGTAGCACAATGTAACCTGATACATATCTTTTAGAATTAGGGCATGCAGCCCAATCAGAATCACAATAAGCCTTGATAGTGTAGTCAGGCTTATTGGACATAAAAATTCCAAGTGTAGGATCCCTTTTTAAGTATCTGAGCATATGTATGACAACTTGTAGATGTGGTTCTCTGGGCTCATTAATGAATTGACTGAGATGTTGTACTCTATATGCAATATCCAGTCTGGTGTTTGTCAAGAAGTTAAGTTTCCCAATAAACTTCCTATAATAAGCAGGATTAGACAACAAGGCACCTTCCGTAGCCCTCAGCTTAATGTTGGGACCAAGAAGAGAACTGAGGGTGCTAAAATTATGGCAGTCAAACTCTTTTAATAGATCAAGAAGAAACTTCCTTTGTGATATTACCACTCCATCATCCTTGTATAATATCTCCAGTCCCAAGAAATAGTGTAGTTTGCCCAGATCTTTGATTTTAAAACTGTCATGAAGAAAGTGTTTCAGGGCATTTATCTCATGCATGTTTGTTCCTGTGATCAGTACATCATCTACGTAGATGGCCACAAATATTGAGGATGTGTCTATCTTCTTTTATAATAGGGAATAATCATGTAGTGAGTGCACATAACCTCTAGAGTTGAGAGTTGTAGATAGCTTCTCATACCATTGTTTACTGGCCTGTTTTAAGCCATATGAGGACTTGTTCAGTCTGCATATTAGCCCTGGTGAATCAGTTTGCAGTCCTTGAGGAATGTCCATGTACACTTCCTCATGTAGGTCACCATGTAGAAAAACATTATTTACATCTAACTAGAAAACATCCCAATTATTCTTGACAGCAGTGGCAATAAGTGTTCTCACAGTTGCCATTTTAACAACTAGGGAGAAAGTCTCTGTGTAGTCTATTCCAGGGTGTTGAGTGTACCCCTTCATAACTAATCTAGCTTTAAATCTTTTTACAGATCCATCAACCTTGTGCTTAATCTTGTAGACCCATCTGTAGCCAATAGGCTTTTTTCCTATGGACAAAGGGACCAAAGTCCAAGTGTTGTTTTCATGTAAGGCGTCAAACTCTTGTGTCATAGTTGTTTACCAAGCAGGACACATAGTTGTTTCTTCATAAGAACCTGGTTCACTGTTAAGACAGATGTTTCTCACAAATTACTGACTAGTAGGGATCAAGGCATTGGATGCTATATGGTTATGTAACGTGAAGGATTCATGGAGAAGGGATGCAGTGGTGGCTTGAGAAATAGGTTCTTGGGATGGGTTTTGTGACTGTGTGTGTGATGACTTTAGAAGAGGTAGTTTGTGGACATAATCATTCAAATAAGATGAGATTTTGTGTACTCTATGAGACTTTCTAAGTTCTGTTGGTCTATTTTGTGAAGATTCAGTATTTGCTGGTGAAGGTGTGTGGGTGCAAGTAGTGGGTGAATTGTGGTTACTGTGATGGTGACAGATTAAGTTGTGTGATATTATCACTTCTATGGTTACTGTATGGGCTGTCTGACATGTGTAATTGTGGGATATCATCCACAAAATGTAAGTGTTAGGTACAGATGAAAACTTATTAGGACTGACAGGGAAGGTAAAAGAAAAAACATGCTCACAAAAAGTAACATCTCTAGAAATAAGTATCTTTCTTGTGGCTAGACTTAGGACTTTGTAACCCTTAGTACCAAAGGGATAGCCAATGAAAATGTGAGGGGTAGTTTTAGGTTCAAACTTGGTTCTTTGAGCTTTGGGAATGGTTAGATAACATAAACATCCAAAACTTCTCATGTGAGAATAATCAGGTCTTTTCTTATGTAATTGTTCAAAAGGGGATTTGTTGGCAATGAGGGGACTTGGATGTCTATTTATGATGTATGTTGCAGTGAGGAGACATTCTCCCCAATATTGTATAGGTAATTTGGATTGAAAAGAAGGGATTTGCCTACTTCAAGAAGGTATTTGTGTTTTTTTTCTACCATACCATTTTGTTGTTGTGTGTATGGACAAAATTTTTTTATGCAAAATTCCTTGGGATTGTAAAAAGGCTGCTATTCTCAGAGTTTGTAAACTCAAGTCCATTGTCTGATCTTATCTGTTTCACAGAAGTGTTGAACTGGTTTTGCACCATAGTTACAAAGGCTTTTATGATCTGTAATGTGTTATTTTTGCAACTTAGGAGATGAGTCCAAGTGGCTCTGCTATAGTCATCAACCAAAGAGATAAAATATTTGTATCCATCATAGGTGGCAACATAATGAGAGTCTCCACATATCTACATGGACCAGTTCAAAAGTTGTGTTGACAGTTGTGGTTTTACCAGGAAAAGGTAATCTAGTCTGCCTGGCCATAGGGCATATGGAGCAAAAAAAGATTGTCTAGGTGAGAAGTTTACAGGGATTGGCATTCCTCTCATCTTGGCAAAGGGTACATGACCTAGTCTATAATGCCATAACAAATCTACTTTACTACTGTGAGATGAAACACCACATGAAAAGGAAGAAACATTGTCTTTATTAACGAAAGGCATATTGTTTACAGTTGAAGAATGACATGAATGGAACAAGAGTGACAGAAATAGTATATCTTATCAACAGGATTACATGTAGAAGGAAAAACCAGATTGGAAAAACAACTCTCTAATGCAGAAATGTTGCTGATTTTCTTGAGACATCCTGAGCATAAGAGATAGAGTCCATCATGCACATTACCAATCTCCAGAGGCCTCCTTAGTGAAGGGGCCTGCAATAGACAAGCAATATCAGAAAACAAAACTACACCTTTGAGGTATGAGGTTAAAGAACTAATGGATATCAAATTGTACTTAAAAGATAGTATTAGTAGGACCTTGTACAAAATGATTTTGGGTGATAATATCACATTTCCTATTTCTGTCACCTTCGTATTGTAGCCATTGGATAGTTTTACAAGTAAAGGGTAGGGCAGTGAAACAACACCACAAAGGTGTTTCTTGTCAAAAGTCATATGGTGAGATGCTCCTCAATCCAAGATCTACAAGTCAGTCTTTCCTTTGAAACATCCACAAGATAGTTTATCAAAATTTATAGAAAAAGTGCAAGCAATGGTACTTGCAAAGTTAGCAGCTCCACAAGTTCCAGTATGTGTGCTGGAATTGTTGAAGTGTTGCAGCATATTCACCAACTAATCATATTATTCCTTAGACAAGTTTGGTGTTTTGTGTGTTGTGTGTAGGATCTTCATCTTTCCCATCATTCATTTCTGATGGTTGAGCATGTGCATTGGTGGAAATTCCTTTTTCCTTAGTGAACTTGTTATAACTATTGTTGAAGTTTATTTGTGAATCTGCAGCCGAACCCTGAGGAGGATAACCATATAGTTTGTAGCATTTGTCCTTTGTATACCCAGGTTTCTTGCAATACTCACAGAATGGCCTAGGTCTACTAGTGTTGGTATTTGTGTGACTTCCAGAATTATACTTATTGTTAAAATCTTGACTAGGCAAGTAGTTCGTCCTAAAATTTTTGGTTCCTGAAGTGCTTACAGCAAGGGCAGTGGACTCAGTGAATATTTGACTATGAAGCTTAAGTTCACTTTGCTTTTCCTCTTGCACAAGAAGTGCAAATGCTTGTCCTATAGAAGATAGAGGATTCATCATCAGAATACTTCCACTGATTACTGTATAAACTTCATTTAGTCCCATAAGGAACTGAATCAAATGCTTGTCCTATTCAGCCTTATACATGAGATCCTTTGCACCACAAGTACATTGACAATTACATGTGTGATTGGCAGCTAGAGTACGTAGTTCTTCTCATAACTTCTTCATTCTAGTATAGTAACTAGTAATATCCAATGCACCCAGGCTTAAGTCACTAATTTCCTTTTGAATTTGATATAATTTACTCCATTGGCTTGATCATATCGATCATCCAGTTCCTTCCAAAGTTCTGCTGAACTGCTCACATATTCAACACTGTCTGCAATTTCCCTAGAGAGAGAATTTAAGATCCAGGAAGTAATCATATCATCACACTTTTCCCATTAGCGAAGCTTTGTCGATCGTACTTTAGGCTTGGTGTATTCACCAGTAATAAACACTAGCTTGTTCTTCACTGATAGTGATCTGAGAAGACTTCTCTTCCATGAACGATAACCAGTTTCATCGAATGAAACAGGAGCCAAGGTGAAACTTGGATTATCAGACGGGTGAATGTACAAGGGATCACTTACATCGATGGTTGTACTGCTTGTGGAGGTTGTACTGCTTGTAGAGGTTTCAATCGGAGCATCCATGGCCATGGAGAGTGAAATTGCAGAGAGGAGATGCTTCATCAATGTAGATTCAACAGAAAAATGTCAGGCAGAGAGAGTCATGATCAGTAGGCTCTGATACCATGACAAAACATGAACTGAAAATATTGATAAAAAGCTTCAATCTCCTTTCATGGAGAAGAGCTCCGAGAATTGAAACA
>JAPFFP010000103.1:17198155-17208360 GCA_026153255.1 Solanum medicagineum | reverse complement strand
GTTCCGCCATAGCTACATATAGCATGGATTTCTGCCGTCACCGACGAAATTGTGGTTGTTCCCGTTGGTCATCCCAATCGAGGGATGATGTTCCGCCATAGCTACATATAGCATGGATTTCTGCCGTCACCGACGAAATTGTGGTTGTTCCCGTTGGTCATCCCAAAAATTGGTGTTGTTGTGATTTTGGAGAGGAATTACTGAGTTGGCATAGTTGAAATGTGACATCATCGATGGTACTGGCTGTATCATAGTCTTGGCCACCAACATAGCTGTCGTGACAGTGGTGGAAATGGGTGGTCCGAGTAAAAATGATGATGAATCTGAAAGGAAGAAAGGAGTAAGAGAGAGAACCTAAAAAGTTGAATTTTTAAAAATTTTTCTAAAGATACTCAATTTATGATTAAGAATTTTTTTCTAGTGCATAATCACTGGTTGAATTTTTGAATCGAAAATGTAGATGAATGTGAAGAAAAGTACAAGTAAATATGATGAAGAAGAAAAAGATGAAGCATGGGGGTGGATTTGGAGGGGGGGGGGAGATTTAATTAAAGAGAGATTTAAAAAAAAGAAAAATAAAAAGAGGAGAGATAAAGTGTTCACTCTCTCAAAGAGAGTGGAATCCACTCAGTTTGCTATATAAGCATTTAGGGTGGAGTTAATTATAATTTTAAATAGTTTAGGGGGTGATAGGAACCCGTGAAGATAAATTGTATAGTTGAGAATATGACAATAGGTTGGGGATACTTGATTATTTTTTCTAAAAAGGATCATCCGCTTTGACTGTTCTTTGTTGATAGTACAAGAAAAGTGCATATCTCGCAACAGTAACAGGTAGAATCACTTTCTATTATCTGAAATGGGTGTATAATAGATTCTTGTGGTCAGGCCCTTTCTCGGATCCTGCGGATACCGGGAGCTTAGTGCACCAGGCTTGGCCATTAATTGTTATAATCAATGTTGTCAAAGGCACACACTCTTAAGCTCTAAAGCGAGATGCAAACCATGTTGAGTGCTTTTATTTCTAAGTGAGGCTCCAATGTCATCGTAAAGGCTCCAAGACATACTTTTTCTTGCCAATGAGCATAATTCTGAAGAGGCGATCCTAAAAAATTTATACTTTCATAAATATATTAATATTTTTTCTCCAATCTAAAGTCCACACTTTATTTGCACTTGTCACCTTTGACAAAATTTAAACCAAGATTAAATGTTTAACTTATTCTAGTACTATAGTTAATCTTTTAATCAAGAATCCATCTTGATGTTGTACTTAGTTACTATGAACTCATAATTTTTAAACATTGGCAGATCAAGGATATTGCTTTAAAGGTCTCTGGTGCATATAAATGCAAGTCATCAACACGTACAGGTATTTACAGAAAAGGTCATAAACCATATCCTGATTTTGATACAATATCATCAGGAGTTCCATATCCTTTTCAACCAGCAAGTTCAAGTTCTACTCCAGCTTGGGATTTTACAAGTGCTGGTAATCTAAGGACTCCGCGGCCTGATTCAAGATTTGCTAGAGGATTTAGTGGTGGTGGTGGTGTAGAATCTATTTCTCAGTCTGGTGATGTAGTGGTGGAAGATGATCGACAAAAAGAGTGGACTGCCCATGTTGAACCTGGTGTTCAGATCACTTTTGTTTCTCTCCCTAATGGCGGAAATGATCTTAAAAGAATCCGATTCAGGTATATATCGAAATCTCTTTTCGTTTCTACCTAGAAACTATATCATAGTATATATTATTGGACTGAGATGAACTAAATGAGTGACATGGACAATAAGGATTCATGTAATTGATCCCGACTTACTTCGGATTGAGTCGTAGTCTAGAAGAAAAATATGGGAATTATGGTTATGACAACTTCTTGCCTATGAACACTCTAAGCAACAGCCTCTTTTGTAATGAAAGCTTCTTTACATAATCTTACCCTGTGCCTTCAATTATATTACTTACTACATGTCCCATTCTTATTACTTAGTTGATGTGTTTTAAAAGCCATCTGAAATGATGACCTATTTCATTGAATGTATCCGAGTTATGTAGCTTTCTAACTGGCCTGTTGAGCTGTCAAATTGTCCACTTGCTATCTGTATTGTTCCTATAGTTTTGAAAACATCAGTGTCATCTGTATCTTATTGAAATATCCTTCGATGGTCCTGACAATAAATATCACCGGATTCTTTTGAAGTCGGGACATGTTCAACAAATGGCAAGCTCAAAGATGGTGGGGTGAGAATTATGACCGAATTATGGAGCTGTACAATGTCCAGAGATTCAACAAACAAGCTCTTAACACGCCTGGACGGTCTGAGGATGGAGTAAGTTAGATTTGATTTGTATAAACCACAATTTTCTTTCTGCTTTGGTTTACATTAAGTCACTTATGTAGATGAACTGCTAAATTTACCGAAATACTTAGTATTTAGCTAACCAGTTTCCCTTCATTAGCTTGTTACCCTGCTCAAAGTAATTAGCCAACTTTACTCATCAAGTCATCATCTATTTTCTACAGGCAAGAAGTTATACTTCTGTGCCCTATTAATCAATAATACTGCTAAATAACTTGATTTAAACGACTCTAAACTCATCAAGTTCGATAAAGGATCACTTATAATAGCTTAAAGATCAAAAGGATATAATAGATCGGAAATTTATGTACCTGAGATGTTTTTCTGCAGAGAGATTCCAATTATTCAAGGCTTGGATCTGCGATGGAGAGCCCTATGATGACTCCTGCAACAAATAAGGACTGGATACCAAACAATTACCATAAACCATCTGGATCAACTGGTTTCCCAAAGGGTGATATGTCATATATGGACGCGTCGAGGACAACCACTGACTCTAGAGATGAAGCTTCACTTTCCGTTAGTAATGCCAGTGAAATGGAGTCAGAATGGATAGAACAAGATGAGCCTGGAGTGTATATAACCATCAGACAACTAGTTGATGGCACTAGAGAGCTACGACGTGTAAGATTCAGGTATTTCAAAATCTCAATTCTGTGTATATGAACTCGAGACATGATTGAAAAGCCTGAGCAATATTTTGCTGAAAATCCATTTTGGACATTTTCATATAACTTTTTCTTCATTCATACAGTCGGGAGAAATTCGGGGAGATGCATGCAAAGCAGTGGTGGGAACAGAACAGAGAGAGAATACAATCTCAATACCTTTAAATCAACAAGTTTCTATCCACTGAACAGAAGAATTATTCCATGGAAAAGGGAACAATTTTGCCTCTTGGATGTGATGAAGATGAAACAGAGATCATTACAAGATACTTATATTTAAAGTATTTATATTAGTTCAGATAGAATGGTTCCATTCTACAGAACAAAGTCACTTTGGCCATTTTTGCAATTTTCATGCCATTTCTTGATCTCTAGTGATACATATCTTGCAAATTCTCTCATGACTCTCCTTATATTTCTTTAAAGGTGTTAAGTTGTTTTCCTTGTAACATAATCTTTCTAGAAAATTAGTTGAACCAAATGCTAGATGATGCAAACATACTGCTTTGTTCATTACTATTGTCAATTGATAATTTTGTGGTCCACTGTTCTATTTTTTGTGCAATGAATTTCAAACTAGAGAAAGATTAAAGGACAGAATGGGCGTACAAGCCCATTTCTCAAGGCTTATGCCTTGGCCTGTTAAGTAAACTTTCACTACCAAAACATGATGCAAGCTTCAACTTAAGCAATTAAGGCTGGCCTGTCATAATAACATAATCTTTTCTATTATCCAAACCAAAGGTTTTTCCTTGAAATACTACTACATATGAGAAATGTATAGCAACAATGTAATGGAATGTAAATGATAAGGTTGGCCAGAAATGTACTAGCTAGTTATCAGAAAGGTACAATGTTAAATCATAAGTTGAGAAACAGATATGATTCAGTCATCACAAACACATGAAAAGCTTCAAATGTACATTACAAGCAAGTAACACAAGGCGTCTTTCTCTACCAAGAGAAACCGTCTAGGTTTAACCAGAGGTAGAACATTATGACCACAAAGAATTGAAAAAAGAAAGCAGGTTACATTTCGAGAAACCTTGTTATTCAAAGGGCCAGTTAGAGTACTCAGAGTAATTATTGTATTGATGGCTGGTCTGTGAGCTGGTTTCAGCAGCTGGAGTACTACGGGAACTAGAACGAGAGGAACCAAAGTTCCAGAGGGAAGACCATGGTCTCCGCCTGTCTCGGTTCTGAGAACTGTCCTCCCTATCACTGACTCGCCTACTGCTGCTTCTGCTTTCACTCCTTGAGTTTCGAGAACAATGGTCACTGACAGATTTTTCAGGTTTCAGCTCCTTTCTACAAACAGGACATGAGTTCTTCTGTTCTAGCCATGGAATGATACAATCCGAGTGATATAAGTGCTTGCAAGGCAATTTTGTTGCCTTTGTCCCCAGTGCAAATTTCTCTTTACAAACAGGACAGTGAGAATCCGATCTAACATCCTTTTTTGATATCTTGACTGTTGGTAGGGAATCAATTGAACATCTTGAGGCAGGGGGAGCACCACGCTGATTTCTATTTACAATTTCTTCAAAAAATTCCTCCACTCCTGGACCAACAAAATAATCACCACCATTTTCTTGTCGGAAGCCAAGTGCCTCATTAAGAAACTCCAAGGCTCCACCATTGCCAGGCATCTGAACAGGCATATCACCACTAAAAATCAGCAATGGATTCCACAAACTTCCTCGTTCATCAGATCTCCCTGTCTCAGGAGTATTACTTCTAGCTGAGATTTGTCGTCTTAAAAAGTTTGAGACGGATTCCATAAATCTCGGTCTCTGGCTCTGATTATCTACACTACTACTCGTTATGTCTTCAAGCTCTTGAACGAATCCACCTCGGCAATTTGGGCAAACATCATTTTGTCTGCTGAGATTCACGGGTTGCCTACAACTATAACACCAGTGGCTGCAACTGTCACTTGACATGCTTACTCTTCCTAGCTCTTCTGCCCGAATTTATGCCTCCTCTAAACTACAAGTCTGACACAAAACTAAACAACATAAAACTTGCAGCTCATTAAGCTCCTTAAAGGGGCACTTTTGAACAAATAATAGTAGGTATCATGTATCATCACACCAAACTTTTACTATTCAATAGGAACCACCATAGTCTTGAAAGACGCCATGGCGGTTAGGACAACCAATATAAGTATAAAATGGAAGTCCACCATAAGGTCAAAATTAAATATTGAGAAACCTGACAGAAAAAGAACTTAAAGATATGTAATGTAATCTTTAGCCTTTGGAGGCGGATCAGACAGATAAAAGAAGATAAATCATACTCCCTCCGTCCCAAAATAAGTAGTATGATTTAGCTCATTTCGTGTCCATTAAGAAAAAACAAAAATGTAAGATGTAATTTACTACTAAGTTACCCCAAAGTATTAGATGTTTCTGGAGAATTGTAGCATGGATAAATAAGAATTAATTCTTTAATATAAAGGTATAGTTGGAAACAACTTCCTGAATATATTCCTACAGCAAGATTCAATTGGGGATTCTTTTTTCGAGTAAAGTGAATTAAGCTCAGGAGAAAGGGAATAGGTAAAAATCTGCAACTAATTAGAGTAAAAAAGATCCAAATTCTTCAATTTCATAAACAATATGTCATCCCTACGAAGATATCATTTAAATAATCTGACACCCATATGAGGAATACTCATCTTTATAAGCAACATTTGGTCAAAATGCCATTAAAATCATAACAAGAACTCAAATGCAGCAAATCTAGGTAGTAACAACAATAAATTAAAAAGGCAAAAGAATGAAGAAAAGAGATAAAGGGTTACCTTTGATAAAAATGGTGAGTGACCCAGATTGAGGAAAATAGAAATAGAGAATGCTACATAAAGGATGAGATGGGAGATGGGAGATAGAGACCAAAAAGATGCAGTCTTTAGCAGTGACTCTGGTAATAATTATGGATCATTATTATATTATTTTACACTCAATTTTATAAAAACTAAACAGTTGTATAGTGGGATGCGAATATACACATTGGCCTGCACGTGGCTGCCTTCGTTTATCCACCTCTATTAAAATGCAATTTTTTATTTGATCCGATATTTAAAAGAATATTTTTTTAAAGTTTGTGATTTAAATTAATTTTATTTGGCCGAGAATTATTTTATTAAGGTTAAAATAAAATTGTAAAGTTCAATTACTTTTCGTTGGAATAAGATGACATTCTTTTTAGAAAGAAATAAAAAGGACATAAAATGGGACAAAGGAAATAATGGATACAAAATTTTAAAAAATAATGAGAATTGTAAAATCTTATTTCCTTTGTCTCATTTTAGTTGTTAAAATTTTTATTATTGGAGTCAAATTATATAAATCTTGACTAATATTTTAAAATATATTTTTAATCGTATTGATATGAAAAAATTACAATCAATACATAATACTTTTCTTATAATTTTTGAACATTTAATTTTTATTTTAAAATATCAAATTAATTTAATCTAGACTTAACTTTGACAATTAATCAAATTAACTTTCAAAAATCACAACATAAAAACTAAAAAAGGACAAAAGGAGTATAATCTAAAATTAAAAATATATTAAAATGATATTTAATCTTGTAATTTTAATCATATCTTGTGAAAAATTAAACTTAAAGAACTGCTAAAAAAAAAGAAAAAAAGTTTTTCATAAAGTACTAAAAAGAAAAATACATCAGACAAATTAAAATAGAAAAAAATATATTTTAGACTAGGAATTTCAAAAAGTTCTCTTTCATTTTAAATATGTCTCTAAATTAAGACACTGAACTTATTATAATTTTTAGTCATTCCAAGTTTCAATCAAGAAATGAAAGAGTTTTACATGAAACAATAGAACAAAATATTCGGTTGAAAACATATGCTGTTGGCAAGTAAATTTTATGTATTTTGTCATGGTTTTCACATTTCGATTGTTTTTTTTTTTGAAAAAAAAAAGAGACTGTTTTGTTATATTTTTTTTATTTAAATCAAACTCTTTAATTCTCAAGGTAGAAAAAGGTCAACTTGCACACTATTCTTGAAATATCACATGTGAGATAACATAAGATATGTTATTGATAATTAAATTATATATAAGACATATTATTGGAATAGTTTGAAAATTATCATTTTAAATAGTAAAAGTAATCTCATAATCTTCAATATCCTTTGTAAAATTATAAATGTGTCATATAATTATCTCCTAAAAAATATAAAAATTCAATAAACGAAAAGTAAAAATGAAAAAGGTTTCAAACATTCACCTTGAACTTTGAACAATTTAAATATTTTGAATATTAAAAAAGCCTAAAAAATTAATTAATTTGAGACGAAGAAAACAATATTTTAACTTAAGCTGTAATTTTTTAGTTCTAAATCGTGTTGAAAAATATATCAAAATCTAAATTTTAAAGGTGCATGCACATTAACATTCATTTACAAATATACTGAGGGTAATACTACAACTATGACAATTCAATGGATTAATGTTTTATTGAACAAGAAAATTGAGTAATTCGTACCTCATGGATAAATCGTTAACTATAAGAATTTAATTCATTCATAATTCGATATCAATAAGTCAATTTTGTGATTGATATGAGGCAATTTGAACAAAAAATATAAGAAGAAATAAATTTAATATATTTTTTTTAAAATATAGGCGGATTTCTGATTAGGAATATTTTGACGCGGAAAAAAGTCCGAAATTGTTACAGCCTATATTCTTCCCATTCCAAAACTTTATTCACATGGAAGGTGGTGACGATCAATTTCCCGATGATTCTGCTACTCTGCCGTTTTCAGAAGACAACGTCATAGATGCCGAACCAATTAGCTATTCTCTTCCTCCTCAGTCGCCTTATCTGTTACATAGACGATCTCGAGGGTGATGCTGATTCACCCTTTTTGTCTATGTTTACACAAGGTTCTTCAAACTCCAATATGTCTCTGTTTCCACAAGTTTCTGTAAACCCTTCGGGCCTCACTTTGTCTCTGTTTCCCCAAATTTCTGAAAACCTTGCTGTTTCGAGACCAATTGGAAACAATACTCCCCCTTCGTTATCCGCCACTCATCTCTGCCTTTCTCTACAATGTTCCACTGGTAGTGAAGATTCTTCTGATGTTGCTTCATCAAGCCGGGAGGTGATCGTTCATCGAGAGAGCTCTCCTCAACAAAATCAAGATTTAGATTAATTTTGTATGGAAACAAAGCTTTGTAATGTTGCTTCATTCTTTTATGGGCAACATTCACATTCATAATTATCTATTTTCTTTCTTACTCTAATAGTATACTAATCCCAACAATTTTTAAAAATAATAAAAAATCTATTCAACTTTCAAACATTATAATGAATAATCTAATACCTTCTATTGAAATATTATCTTGCTTGTGAAGATTTAAAATGATTATTTATTAAAAAAAAATAAAATAACTAATAATTTAATTTCTTTTGCTTGACCCCTCTCTCTCGCGCTATTACAAAATTGAAGTAACAATGAACCAATATATTTATATTGATAACAATAATAATTTATTAAACTTTGGCAACATCTAATGTTGCTTCAGCCTTTTGGTTCTGGTTTGGCAAGATTCTATGCACATAACTTGGGACCTCGTTAATTGAACTGATGGTTTTTGCTCACAATAAATAAAATAATAGTTAGTGCGTTTAATTTTTGAATAGACTTATTTTTAAGTGCATTATATTTCTAAATATATATATGTATCTATATCAAAAATGTAATAAATTTATAACTTTTAATAGTTAACTTCAAATATTGATTTTCAAGAGGAACCAAACACATTTTTGAAGAAATCCAGCCATATTCTTTTGACTTTGAAAATCAAGAGATGTTGCAAAATTGAATTCAAGAATGGCTGCTAATGGCTGCTGTCAAGGAATTCAAATATGGTTGCTTATTCAACAATGGCAACTGTAAAAATAGTTGCTGCCACTGTTGAATATAGAGTGTCAACAATGGCTGCTGCATTGTGATGTCACCAATGACATCAATGGGGGGTGGAATTTCCCCTATAAAAGGTGCTGCTGAGCTCCTTCATTTAGCATCACCAAAAGTGTGTGAGTTAGAGACATCACCAAGAACACCAAGAAGAGTGTATTGTGTGAGGTTGAGAGTTGTTTTGTAATCTATTCTTGTAAGTAATAGAATAATTTTTTCTCTCAAATTCGTGTTTACCAACGCTTATTGTTCCTTTGGCCTCAACAAGTGGTATCAGAGTCTCGTTAAAAGCGTTGGTCGAGTTTTCCGGTGAGAGGTCGAATTTGGATTTTTTGAATTTTCTTCAAAATCCAATTCTAATTGCACCATTGGATTCTTCTCGTTGAACGGAATCCAACGCACCAAACGGCGACCTAATCGGAGTTCAAACGATCCCGGAAATCGTGGTCAAAATTTGGTCAACGCTGCCGGAGTTTCGCCGGAGAAGACGACACTGTTCACCGGAGAAGACGACACTGTTGACCGGAGTTCCGCCGGAGAAGATAACCGGAAACACTGTTCATTACCGGAATCTGCAATAGTTTTAGAAATTATAAAGTGACCCCTCAAGTTTTATGAAAGTTCAGTTTGGTCCCTCAATGTTTAGGAAATTTCAGATTGGCCCCTGAACGTTCTGAAATTATAGTGTGACCCCTGATCTTTTTGAATTTGCAGTTTGGTCCTCAAAGTTTTTTGAAATTATTGTTCTGCCCCAATAGTGGAATTTTGTCCCCGAAGTGTCAATTCCACCTTTTTGACCGTTCCAGATGTAACGGTGAGCTCCATTTTTTTTTTCAAGATTAACCTCATTTTGGTGAATTAAGCTACTAGAAGGTGATAATGACCACAAAAGAGTCAACATCATCTTCCGGAGCCATGATTATGCTTAGTACCACCAACTACACGTTATGGAGAACTCGGATGGAAGATCTCCTAAACTGTAAAGATTTATTCGATCCTATCGAATTGAAGGGTGAAAAACCTGATTCTGCCAAGGAGTTAGAGTGGAAGAAATTTAACCGAAAAACTATAGGGCAAATTTGTCAATGGATTGATCATAGTGTCTTCCACCATGTTGCACAAGAGACAGACGCGTATGCCCTCTGGAAGAAGTTAGAGGACATGTACCAGGCCAAGACCGCTCGGAATAAAGCCCTGTTGATGAGGCGTTT
>JAPFFP010000103.1:17180826-17191575 GCA_026153255.1 Solanum medicagineum | reverse complement strand
ATCTATAAGACGGCCAAGTCAGAAGCAAAGATGGCGGTGACGAATGCTAAGTCAGCAGCATTTGAGCGTCTTTATGAGGTACTAAGTGATAAAGGCAGGGACAAGAGATTGTATAGGCTCGCTAAAGTAAGAGAAAGGAAAGCTCGCAACTTGGACCAGGTGAAGTGCATCAAGGATGAGGAGGGCGAGGTGTTGGTGGATGACACTTCCATTAAATTAAGGTGACAAGCTTACTTTCATAAACTCTTAAATGAAAAAGGAGATAGGGATATTGGGCTAGGTAAGTTGTCACACTCCGAAAACCATCGTGATTAGTATTGCAGGCGGTTCAGAGTTGAGGAAGTAAGACGGGCTATTAGTAGGATAAAGAGGGGGAGGGCAATCGGGCCCGATGAGATTTCGGTAGACTTTTGGAAGGACATGGTCAAGGATGGCATTGAGTGGTTGACTAGATTGTTCAATGCTATTATGAAGACTGTCAAGATGCTTGATGAATGGAGGAGGAGTACAATGGTTCCATGTACAAGAATAAGGGAGATATTCAAAACTATAACAATTACAGGGGTATCAAGTAGTTAAGCCACACTACAAAGCTCTGGGAGAGAGTAGTGGAGATAAGGGTGTGAAAAGTAGTATCTATCTCGGAGAATCAATTTGGATTCATGCCGAGGCGGTCGACTACTCAAGCAATTCATCTTGTTCAGAGGTTAGTGGAGAAATATAGGGAAAGAAAGAAGGACCTTCATATGGTGTTCATAGATCTCGAGAAAGCATGTGACAATGTCCCGAGGAATGTCTTATGGAGGTGTCTAGAGGTGAAAGGCATCCCATTAGCATATATTAGGGCGATTAAGAACATGTACGATAGAGACAAAACTCGGGTAAGAACAGTGGGAGGAGACTCCGAGTATTTTTCCTGTTGAAATGGGACTATATCAAGGATCTATGTTGAGCCCGTTCTTGTTTGTCTTGGTGATGGATGAGCTGACGCGATTTATCCACGAGGAGGTACCATGGTGTGTACTATTTGCAGACGACATAGTACTGATTGATGAGACTCGGACTAAAGTTAATGACAGGCTGGAGGCCTGGAGACACGCCTTGGAGTCTAAAGGATTCAAATTGAGCAGGACCAAAACTGAATACTTGGAGTGCAAATTTAGTGTTAAGAGGGATGAAGCGAACTTTGGTGTAAGGTTTGTCACTCAACCTATCCCCAAGAGGAAAAACTTTAAGTATTTGGGGTACATCATCTAGAGTAGTGGTGATATCGACGATGATGTCACACACTGTATTGGGGCAGCATAGACTAAATGGAGGCTTACCTATGGAGTAATGTGCGACAAGAAGATATCACCTAAACTCAAAGGTAAGTATTACAGAATGGTGATTAGACCATCGTTGTTGTATGGGGTAAAGTGTTGGCCAATTAAAAATGCACATGTTCAGAAGATACATGTCGCAGAGAAGAGGATGTTGAGATGGATGTGTGGTCACACCAGGAGTGACAAGGTTAGGAATGAGACCATTCGGGAGAAGTTAGAGGTGGCCTCGATGGCCGAAAAGATGAGGGAAGCGGGACTGCGATGGTTTGGACATGTGCAGAGAAGGAGTACCGATGCTCCTGTTAGAAGGTGCAAGAGGTTGGTTTTGGGAGCTACACGGAGAGGTAGACCGAAGAAGTACTGGGGGGAGGTGATTAGACATGATATGGCGGAACTTGATCTCACTGAGGACATGACCCTAGATAGAAAGAAGTGGAGGTCGCGAATTAGAATAACAGGCTAATTGGTAGGGTGGTCTTGGGGTATAGTAGGGTTAATTGGTAGGGTTACTCATGTGTTCCCATTATCTGTCGTATTGTATGTTAGTTTTATCATATTTACATACTGCCATGTGCTATTCATTATTAGTCGCGCTTTCTGTTCCCTTCCCTTTCCGTTTTGTCAAATCTAGTTCTTTCTACTTATGGGTTTTGAGATGAGGATTCCTAGGAAACAGTCTCTCTACTTCAATGAGGTAGCAATAAGGTCTGCATACATTCTACCCTCCCCAGACCCCACGGGTATGTTATTATTGTTGTAAATTAGTATATCAATGAGTGATATTATATTTAGATCGCGAAGATCATATTGTTTTAATAAATTTTAAACCACTAAGCCACTTATGGTCTCTCTTTCTCATATATATACACACACATACTAGATTAATGACACTTTAGTCATTGAGCACTCAAGTAGTAATGGAAATATACCACATAGTATTATATATGCCATAAACTTAGCTGCCAATCCTAGTCAGCAAGCTTACATACTTTCTCTGAACTCTTATATGTTATAGCGTCTAAGTTATGCAAACATTTATTCAACTTGAATAAAAAAACGTTATTCAAACCATCTCCGACATAGATGACTGCTGGCTTCACCCAAGTAACATCAAATTTAGCCATGCATATAATGACAAACATTGGACGCGCTCAGCAATGACATCTTCATCCAGCAACTTTCCGCGAAAAGCTTCTTCCCGGAAGAAAATCTTTAGACCGTCCATGGAACAAGTCGTGCTGCCCATGCCACCCTCCTGCCTTCATTGGCTTGATCACTGGCTGCATTTTGGGTCCTCTGCCAGAGCCAATACATATGTTCCCCAGCTTCTCAGCTGCATCAGAAACGGCAAAACTCCTCACTCCAGAACCAACCACTGCCACACTCAAAAAAACAAATCGCTTTAGGGACACAAGAATGCAAATATTATACCAAAAATATTTGTTCCAATGGACGAGAAGTGGTGAAAAAAAACTGAATGACTCACTTGTATCACTTGGAATGTTCCTTCCAGGAGGTCGATATTTTGGTGGTTGGCCAACAGAGCTTTGCAGGGATTTAGCATTCCTCGTTGGATCCTGAACAATTGTTTGCAGAAATTAGATTCAGGAAGAATACCACTACTTCTGGCAACAACATCTGGCTTGTCTACCAGTCACCAGATAGGAAAACATACCTGATAATTCATATCCAGCTTCCTTTGGACACCTGTACACAAAGTGTCAGGGGAAAACAATTGAATAAGAATCTGAATAAAGAAGGTAAGGACTTATTTGATGCAGGAAAGAATATTAAATGGTTAGTGCAAAGAATGCTAGCCCTCTGATTTAGCTGGATCACAGTAAAATCCTTTAAATTCTTGTATCTACCTGTGTTAAATGGCATCTGTGACTTGACAGTTGAGAAGTTGCCATTAGGTTTAGCGTTGTGCAATGACCACTTGTACTTCTGCTCCACTGCACCCCGCATGACAGCTACAATTAAAAAAATCTTTTTAGGGTTCATCATAACAACATAAAACCCAGGTTTCTTTACTAGTAATATAGAAGACGCTACAAACCAGAAGGAGGAGTCTTAGCAATGGCAGCCTTGGTGCGCAGTGATGGAGGTATGTAAAAGCAACTCTGCAACAATACAAAGGATATCATCTAATTTGATAGAGGACAGACAATGACTTATGTAAATGAAGTTAAAAAAAGAAGAGGAGTTTGCCACCTGGAAGAAAGGATGCTGAAGAGCATCGATTGCCGTTGGCCTCTTACGAGGATCCCATGAACAAAGTGACTGGAGCAACATAAAAAGATGAAACGGCAAATTATCGGATCAGATATTCCACTCCCATTTTGGAAGAATATTCAGATAGTTACATATATGACGATGTTGCGAACAATTAAGAAAGCAATATGAATGTTTTTATCAACTTCTTACCGTGATTAGACTAATAGCATTTTCACTGGCAGATGGAACCAGCAAGGAGAGATCTACACCAGCAATCTGCCAAATAAAACCAGGGAAGGTGTCAACCCACATTTAAAAGAAATCACTATGCTAGTTAATATCATTTCCTTCCATTAGGGAAACCTAAAGGACCTCCTTTTCAATGGTTGAAAGGCTATATCCTCATATCAAGGAAGAGCCATGTTACCTGCGGAAATTGGTAGTTAATAGTACTAGCAAGTTCAAGTCCCTGAGCCCAGTCCCTCTTGGTTGGGGTCCCTATAACACTGCATATTTTGTAGATTTCATCTGCTTCACTGCACCCAAAGAAGAAAAGCATACAGCCGAATGTCATCGGAACGTACATGGATTGCATATGACATTACAATCAACCATCCCTCCCTCTCCTCTTCTATATACATTTCTATGCAGCCCAGAAACCAATATTATAACCATGCATACCTTGAACCCGGAAACAGAGGACGAAGACTAAACAGCTCAGCCATTATAGCACCCATTGCCCACATATCTGCAGTACGGAAAGATAATCATTATATATCCGGGAAAAAATAGCTGAAACAAATGTTGCATATTTACTTACCGACAGCAGGACCATAGATGGGTGACTGGAGAAGAATTTCAGGAGCACGATACCTGCAGTACCGCATAATATATATCAGGAAAAAATTAACTAACAATTTAGACCAAAGAACATATAGAAGAACCGGCATACTAACCAACGTGTTGATACATATTCTGTATATGGAGGCTGAGAGTTGATCTCCCGAGCAAGACCAAAATCAGCAACTTTAATTATATCTTTTGAAACCAACAAGTTCTCTGGAAAACCATCAGTATTACATGTTAAAATGGCTCAGACCACAGTGGAATGAACTATGATATCATAAACATAAGACACATACTCAATTGCTATAACATGCAGATTGTTGTGACTGCATGCATATTTACACAACAAACACAAATAAAATTTATAAGCTCTTCTAGATTTCCTTGGTGCCTTCTAGCTAAGTTGCTCGGACTCGGGTGCGGGTGTCCGATACTGGTGCAGATCTAGAGGTCTGATCCTTCATGGTCTCATTTTTAAGATTCAGGGATATGGATCCATGAATGGGTACGGGTGCGGGGATTCGCCTAAAAATAATCAAAATATCTAAAAATAGAGTGATAAAATCTAAATTATGAGATGTGGAAAACATGAAGAAAATCACGGGAAGGAAATTTTAAAGGAAAAGGCGTGACATAGAAATTTCCACATAAAAAGATATTCCATTTTCTTCATTTTCATCTTAGCTTTTGTATTGACTATAGAAATCATTACAACCATTCAAACTTTCCCTATCAGTTTTGGTCAAAGTACCCGAAATCGGTTGACCAAATTGGACACGGATCCCACACCCATGTTGTGTCAACAAGGGTGCAGCACCAAAAGTGAAGAGTCCGAGCAACTTAGCCTTATAGTATTTCTCATAAATCCTGAATGCATATTTAGCTCAGTGAACCAAACTCAAAAAGCAGTAAACATATTAAATGGATAACTAAAATGACACCTGCAAGTGCAGGCCAGACTAAATAAAGAATTTGAGCTTAAGCTGTTGGAGGGAAAGAGCAAACTTACAAAAACAATAAATAAAAGAAAGGAAGGCCGCAGGGACACTAATCACCCTAGATATATATATATATATATATATATATATATATATATATATATATATGTCTTCAGGACAAAGGATTCTCACGGGAAAATAAAAGAGTGTATAGTACATTATCGTTCAATAACATAGTTTCTGTTTAGTCAGCTTCTCTTCATCATCCACAGCATTTACAGACAAAAAATGAGGAAGGGGCAAAGCACCTGGCTTAAGGTCACGATGGAAATATCCTTGTCGATGCATGTAAGCAAGACCCTGAAATACTTGGAAGCACCAATTTCTTACTTCAGATTCTGAGAAAAGGTTTGCCCTGTCCTTCATAAGCTGGTATAAATTGCACTCCTGCAAAAGCTCATTCAGACTTAGACATTCAGTTAACTGACTGGTCTCAAATATACATTACAGAGGAAAACCATGGCATACCATGTATTCAAACACAAAGTACAAAATGTCATTCTCCCTAACCACTTCCTTGAGCTTCACAATATTCGGATGGTTCAGTTTTCTCAGAGACTGCAAAAGACTTCACGGTTATTGAATTCTCAGCAGAGATAAAAACAAATATGGCCAAAAGGAAGGAAACCATCTAACCTTGACCTCTCTCAAGTTTATGCACTCCTCCCAGGAATAATAATTCTTCTTCATCTTTTTAATCGCAACCTATGTTGGACAAATGAACAGAGTTAACGGACTTCAAAAATTCAGCAATATCAGTAGGTTCTAAGGTGTTTCTTACACATCTGCACCTACCACTTCACCAGTTTGCTTATTAAGTGCACGCCAAACATTTCCAAATGTACCATTACCAACTTCCTTAATTATCTGGTACCTGCACCATTAAGAAGGATTAGATTAGATAAACATACGGGACCAAAAAACCAAAAATAGTAAGCGGAATTAGACCAGCACCTTTCCATTTTAGCAGCTTCTCAAAAGCACGTAGGACTCTTATTAAATGGATTAGAGTGACAGCACACACATAAACAAAGTAGAGTTGTTCCGTCTCAGGATGACTGAAAAAGAAAAAAATACTAAAAGGAACTATGGCCTGGCTGATTCAGCAAAATCCCCCTTAATTTCCTTCTACAAAACTGATGAGGGCAGAATCGGCAATGATAGGATGGACAGGCTTCACAACCTTATTTGTAAGATATATGGCATAAGAAAGACCAAAACTGTATCGGGGAAGAGAAAGCAAGCAAAGGCAAGTGCTGCAATGCATCATGCTACCACTTCAAAGCTAACTGAGATTCAAATAGCTCGATTCAACAGGTCGAATTATGCATCCAAGTCACACAACCTTCCTTTCTCAAAAACACATTAGCTCCTTGCCTCCAATAACACTTCTGTCTGATACCAAGTCTTCAGTCAATCGAACTGTGAAGAAGAGGTCTCTAGAAACTACCAAACCCGAAGCAAGTGCGTAAAAAGCTAACTAATTCTCAATGATGCATCAGAACATCATACAAGCGTCTGCTGAATTTAGCCCTGTAGTGAATCCAACACAGGAAATGATGTAAGACTACTAGAAAATACGAGCAATATAACAAAGTAAAGTACAACCACAGCTATACCTCAGAGGATGGTTTCCAAAGGGTCCTGAATGGTTGTATTTTTGGCGATGCTCTAGAAATAAAAAACTTGCACAAGGTAGTTAACAGTACAGTCACAATTGACATCATAAGGTGTGCTTCTTACTAGTGGAACTGCGCTAAACATCCAACACCTATCTTATGAAGAAATCGCATATGGTCTCCTGTGCTGCTAACTCAAGAGGAGTTGTTTACTATGTCCAATTGACAAAGGCAACAACAAGGAAATCTCCACGGATGAGGAACCGCCAATCAAGAACTTCATGAAACAAGAAAGCTTGATACCCAAATTTATCTGAGAAAAGGCAGATTTGCTCCATGTCCTAAACAATATTATTCTGTTGGAATTGAAGTCTACTTGACCCTGAAAAAATCATAACCAGGTGAAAATGGTCAGTATGTCAAGTGCTAAATAAAAGGACAACAACTATAGAAGCCAACTAACAAATTCACGCTTGAGAACGAGAACGACAATGGCAGAGCAACATTTGACAAGTTCAGTATTGCAATTATGTTCTTAAACATGCAAACACGCTAATCAAGGATCCCAATCAACACCCTTGTCTAGATTTGCACAAACAAAGAAAGATCATTCATAGTTGTACAAGACTTCAAGTTCTCATTGGGTTATTGGTAGGTAATAATAACCGTTCCTACAAATCCCTGTTTGTATACCAGCCTTCAGAATCATATTACGACTATCACAAATTCCATCTAGCAATCAAAAGTAGGAACAAGAACTAAACAGTTGGATTACAAGAAACTTATTTCACATTCGTTGCTCAAAGCTCATAAATATCAATGAACAGTCATTAATGCACAATACAATCCTTTCATTACATAGTGGAACAAGATTATGAGTAAAAAGGTACACCCTTTACTTACAATAACAAAATTACTTATATAAAAAATTAAAATTCAAAGAACTTCATTGTACTTTTAATTAGAACCTCCGGAAAACAAAAATATATAGAGCAGTTAAAAAACGAACAACAAACCTCAACAAAACTATTAGCTTCAACAAGATACAATTATGCACAAAAAGCCAACATTTAACTTTATCCTAAAGCCTAATTCAACACCATGATTCCCAAAAGTTCATCATACAATAGCCACCAAAATCCAATTATATAGCCTAAACCAATCTCCCATCTTCCATAACAAAATTACCTTGAATAACCAAAACCTTATTACCAATAGTCATATAGCACTAATTCCAATAAAAACAAAGATTCCCAAAGAGCATACACACAACAACATACCCAGTGGAACACAGACCTTGGGGTTATTTCCGGAAGACACTCGATACACAACACAACAACAACAACACTCTAATAAATCAAAAAATTGGTTTCCAACTATACAAAAAAAACGATATTGACAAGATTCAAACCCCCAAACAATAAAGAATCAAACTTTAGCCTCAGATTCAAACCCAAATCAATAAAGAATCAAACTTTACAGCCTACATATTCATATCTAAAGCATAAACAGCATAAAAAACAATTCTTTATCAGATCTAATCAAAATCTCGAAACCCCACCTTAACACATCAAGAAAACCCACACCCAAATACGAGAAATCACACAAAATAAAGAAAAATAAGAAAGAAAGGCAAAATATGTCACCTGGGATTGAAACGGCATAACCAAGAAAAAGCCACAGAAGAGAGGAAAAGGAAATTTAATACCAAACCCTTTAAAAAAAATAGTGTATTTATTATTCTTTCTGACTTTTCCCCTTTAACAAATGAGCCACCCTATGATAATGATGAAGGTATCATGATAATGATAATAATGATGTGAAATCTTGGCTTTATTTGTGAGAAAAAATCTACTACATAATTATAATTATTTATCCCCTTTGCACCTTCCTTAATTTAATGAGAAATTGTTCTGTGAAAAAAATAAAAACGGGAGGAGAAGAAACCAAGGAATGATTCCTTTGTTTAGGTAGTGATTCGGTGCCACGCATAACTCACGTGGTCGTTAAGATTTTTTCAATATTCCAAAAACAATCCAAGATCTTTTTTTTTTAAGTTTTTGAAAAAAAAAATAGATTTTTTCTCGCCACAGAATAAGAAGGAATATATTTCTTTTTTTGTCAATTTTTATACAGCAGCCAACCGGTACTGATTTACGTGGTGCAGGTAGTGTGGGGCAAGGATAATATAAGAATTTATAACCACAAAGTAAAATATCATGAAATTATTAGAATTAATAAATTATCAAAGTATTTTTTTCTAATTATTAGAGTCATATTGAGATTGAGACTGAGATGGTTTGAATATATGCTGAGAAGGAGTACTGATGCTCCAATTATGAGTTACGAGAGGTTAAATTTAGGGGTTATACGGAGGAATAAAGGTAGACAGAAGAAGTATGGGAGAAGTGATTAGACAGGATATGACGAAACTTTATTTGACATGATTTTAGATAAAAAAGAGTGTAGGTCACATATTAGGATAACAGACTAATAGGCTAATAGGGGTAGGTTGATGTCTGGCCTAGTATTTCAGTAAGATAGTAAGATTAGTCGTGTTTTTTTATCTTGTGTTATTTTTTTCCTGACTTGTATTTGTTACTTCTATCGTATTTTTATATTATTATCATTTGCTTTTCATTTTCGTCGATTTTTTCTCCTTTTCCTTTCTTCTTTGTTTCATATCTAGTTTCTTTTGTTTTTGGATTTGATATTTTTCTGACAACGGTCTTCCGGAAACAGTCTCTCTACCTCTATAAGGTAGTGGTAAGATTTATGTACATTTTACCCTCCCTAAACCTCTGCTTGTGAAATTTCACTAATTATATTATTGTTATTGTTGTATACCAAAACGTCTTCGAAAAGTAGTTTGAAATCTCTTTCGCGACCAAACTGAAGAATCAATGACAAGTTTATGTTCAAAATTTAACTAAGCTGCACAATAAATAGTATTCAAGAACTTTTCAGTTGTATTTTTGAACCATCTCTTTTGATATGACTTTTCATAAATAAATGATAATAAATTAATTTGATTTTTTTTACTTATTATAGATATATTGAAAGAACAAATAATAATTTTATTTTCAAACCTAACTAAGCCATACAACGATTTAAATAGCATTCAAGAACTTTTCTCTTCTATTTTTGAATAACACCTTTTGATCAATGTCTCTCAAATATTTTCAAGAGAAAGCTATTTTAAAGTATATTTTCTAAAAGAAAAAAAAAGGTGAAGCTTTAGATACTTTAACTAATCCAGAATAATTTAAGTTATACGACATTGTCAGGCTATTGTATCATAAAAGGGGCAGGCTAAAAGTTATACAACTAGATCGATATAGATCGCGTCTCCTTATAACGAGATATCTACACCTCCACTTGAAGATATTTTTTATATATTTTTATCATTTTATTTTTAACTATAATTTATGATATATACAGTAATAATTTTCCTCAAATAGAGTAACATTTATTTTTTTAAAAAAAATTATAAATTTTATAATATAAATGCATCTTTCAAACAAACCGAAAACGTATAAACTAAATGAAGTGAATCTTATGCATTCACACTATCTAATCTGTCAAAATATAACTCTTATCAAATGTACTGTTTAAAATATTTGAAACATTTGTTCCAACAGGTAATTGATGGTTGAGGACTATCTAAAATTTATATATATATATACATATATATATATATATATATATATATTTTTTTAAAGTATTATTTAATAAATTTAAATT
>JAPFFP010000103.1:17162744-17179580 GCA_026153255.1 Solanum medicagineum | reverse complement strand
ATATAGAGGCTTAAACATTACTGCTGAGCATTAAAATATTATAAAGGGGCAACAATCCTTAGTGCAAGAAATCATATGCACTAAATTAATATAAAGAAGCATTAAGTCTTAGTGGAAATCTAAATATAATATATCAAGTGGAGAAAGTTAGGTAAGTATTCAATAAAATAATAAAAAAAAAACAAAAGCAAATGCTGGCTCATTACAATATATATTGATGGTATTAAGAAGGAAGAGTCAGTGCTTCAGTGAAATTGGTTGATACCCACACACACTCTAATAGTATCAGAGAGGAAGAAATTACTTGATATCATTATAGTATACATATATCATCAAAGTTTAGAATTTAATAAATAAGATTGCGACTTAAATAAAATAATTTTCTTTTAATTATTTCTTATTTTGTTATTTAAAAAGGAGCTCAATCCTATATGATATAAATAGGATACATATATTAATTGTGTATCAAAACGATTAAGCTGAGTCTTATATGATATTGGTATAATATCAATATACTCACAGAGCATCACAAAGTAGTAATGCTGATGTCATCTACGAAATAAGAAAGAAAAAAGTATAGTAAGCGGATAAATAATTTGAACTGAGTTTTTTGTAATTTTTCAAAAACTTAAATCTCAATCTCTATGGTTATATATGTTGACCCTGAGTCCTTTTATGGGCTTTTCTAAGTGTTGATCCAATTTCAAAATTGGACTCCAATGTGACTCGAGTTGTTTATGGACTCCATTTTGGGAATCCCAATTCCAAATTGGATTCGCAAAACAACTTTTTCTATTAATACTATTTATAATAGGAAAAATCATACTACACATATATTTAAGGTCTATGCTACAATATATATATATGTATGTATATATATATAAAATCAATATTTACCAAACATAATCTTATATTATAAAATGTAACAGATCTAAAATTTTAAATATTCCATGTTTTTTGGCTCAAGCTTGGGGATATTATTTTGGAATTAATTTTCAGCAACACCCATTTACAAGTCGATCACTTTTCATAGTTTAAAATTATAATATAATTTGTCGAAATCAATCTTTCTCCCTTCCAAAACTCTTCACTTTTTTCAGATTTTCTTGACATAAGCCTTCTTTATTGTGATTATTCCATCAAAATTGTTTCTCTTTTGCGAATTTTTAAATTGATATAAAAATTGACGCCTGAAAATGCTTTAAATAATTATATGAAATGGATATATAACATGGTATATACCAACCTCTACATTCATTCCATACACCTTCCGCATATTTTTTTAATCAAGATTTCATCCCATCTACAATGAAAGCTATCATCTTTCATATTGAAAAGAATTGTAAATCATATTGACTTTCAAGATTTATACTTTAAAAAAATGAAAAAATTTAAAATTTATAAGTGAAAGCATGAAAATAATATGGACTAAAGGAAGTATAAAAGAAATTGTGATAAAAAGATGAAATGGCTATGTTTGAAGAATTTGTTTGATTTTCAATATATTTATATTTTATACATATATTTGCTTGTGCGTAAGAAAAGGAGTGAAGAGATAGAATCTTGGATTTGTGAGAGATTTGTATATAATGAGTATAATAAAGTTTAAAGTTTTTTTCTTAAAAAAGTTGCACGACTAACAAAATTATTAGATCGTGCGAATATCTTTATTTATTTATTTTTGACTTTAAAGACAGAAGTTTATTTTCTACAATTACGTTTTGTTTTGTTTTTGTTTTGTAATCTCTTTGCAACTTATTGTCTGCCCCCTAATCATATATGAAGTTGAGAGGAAAATGGCTTGATGAATCGTTCGCCACGCACAAGCCACATTCAATATTGTAGAGGTTGTAAGCACATCGTGCTCTTCAAACAGACTGTTTTTTTTTTTAAATGCAATCTAAAATAAATATAATTATTCGTTCACTCATGTTTTATAAAATTTAAAATCAAAAGATAAAGTTTAAAGTTCAAAGGAAAAGTTATATTTGGAAATATAATGAGTATTCATAATAAAGTTTACGGTGTATTTTTTTATGGAAACAATTTTTTTTTTCAAAAAAGAGTTTGATATGTTTTAGTAAATTTTACTGTTATATTTTGAAAAGTAAAAACTCATGTTTCGTACTACTGAATTTTACATCATATATATTTATGAGATTCTGAATATGTGCGTATTTCAATCAAGAGATATAATTTATTTTCCTTTTCAAAAGAGAAAAATTCAATTTATTCATAATGATAATTATATTCTTTGTGCTACTAAAAATATAATATATTGTATATGGACCAATAATTTGTTTTTTTGACTAATAAAATTTTCTGATTGATAATGTGGAAGAAAAATGTAGCATTATTCCTCTATACCTATAGCTCTGAGTCACCATAGGATATAATTTAATGATCAAAACCTACTATGTGACCAATTGCTTTTTTTTTAGTCAAGTTAACTTTTCATATGTCACGTTTAAAAATACAAAATTAAAGATCATATTGATATATTTTATGTATTTTTAATTTTAATACTACATGGTCCAATCTTTTTCCTTCTTAAATTTTGTGTCAAATCAAAACTAAACAACCAAATTGAAACAAACTGAGTACTATATATATCACCCACTGTTGGGATAATGCAAACTCTTCCTCCCACATCGGTGGTGGAAGGTCAAAATGACCAACTTAAATAGGTTGAACCAATCCCATTAGTATGAGGCCTTTTGGGAGATGCCCAAAAACAAATCCGTGAGGACATATGCACACTTGAAGGATAACGATCGCAAATTATCTTATAAATAATAATTTTATCATCGAGTGAAATATCTGCTATTTGCAGCAGAACCAGAAGCTGATTTCTAAAGGACCAAAAGATGACCAAAGCAACATAAATCCGTAGTTTATCGTTAATCCATCGTTAAATTACTCTTATAGCTAATATAGCATGTTTATAATCCATCCCTAAATAAAATTTTATTATTTAGCTATAAAATTTATGGGTCGTTAATTTTTTTTTTAAAGTAGTGAATAGAGAACTGATTCCCTTAGTTTGTTATTGCTGTTTGTTCATATGTTTTATTCTTGCTTTCATGTTTTGAGCATAAAAAGGGGATAAACATGACTAAGTTTTGCACTTAAGAATCTTATCTTGTCTTTGAAACACAAAGCAGAGAATATATTACAATATTCATTCAATCAGTATTATAATATTCTTCCTACTGCCAAATCCTAAAACACTGCTAAAACACGGCAAAAGCATATATTATAAATTCTTCAATAATATTTTTTGAAAAAAAATCACATTGGCCCTAGTATAGAGATTCTTTTGCCTTAATATTCGATTTACGATTTGATTTAATTAATATTCGATATTTTAAATTGAAGTGGTTCTGAATTCAGATTTGTCGACTTCTCTAGTTACAAAGAAAGGAGAGGGACTTTGAGGTCTTAGATCACCATATAAATCTCGCTAGCTATAACAACATAAGTGTAATTTAATAATTCAATACTTAAAGTTTTTCTTTGTCAAACAAATAAAAAGATTAAAAGTTGATTTTTTGCCATTTTTATTTTCTTTCTTTTTTTGTGACGTAATAATATTCATCGAATAGAAAAATCTAAATAACTTTTTTTTATCCATATCTCAAGTTTGAAATTCTACTGGCAACTGGGGAAAGCAATGGGGCATGCAAAGTTTTTAAACTGCTCCGTCCCGCCCCACGCCACATGGCATATGATGATTTTTTTAATTTTCAACTCGCCCTGCCCCGCCCCGCCTCGCCCTGCTCAAATGTTTAAGTTCTTTTATTTTTTCTAATTGAATTTAATATAAAAAAAATAAAAATTCATATGTTTTTAAAAAATTTATCACTAGTTAACATCTCAACAACTAAATTACTATTTTTAGTTGACATTTCAAGAAATTTTAATTAACATTTCAATAACTAATAATTTACCGGACATCTCTAGCTTAAAATTTTAGAAAAAAATATAATTAAAGTCCATATTTAATATAAAAAAATTTATATTTAATTTTTACTAATTATAAATATTTAATTTTTCTTTGAATCCCTATTTAATTCTTTAATCGTAATCTGTCCCCCCTCGCATTAATTTTAAAAATAATTACTTTAATGCTATAACCCACCTCACATCTATCCAACTCACATAACTTTAAACCCATACCGTGTTGCATAGCTCTAAACCTGCTTCGCCCTGCCCCGCTCCATTACTGTCCCTACTAGCATCTTTCTATTTTTTGGTGGGGTGAGGCCTATTTCTCTCTCTGTGTGTGCGTGTAAAAAAATAGTGAATGTTACTGAATTGCGATGTTATTAATGAAAAAATAAGTAAAATTTCCCACCTCAAATTTAAAGATCATCCAAATATTCGTCTAAAAGATGCATGCAGTAGTTTATATTTAACTAGAAATGACATGATGCTTTGCAGAAAATGGGCACACAGATGCTTTCGAATCTTCATAAAATATTTACTATGATTTTTTAAATAAGCTACATAGTGATAGTTCAAATATATATAATAGATTAATTAATTTATAATAAATATAGTCATGTTTTATTTATATAAAAAAATAGTTAACAATCATAGCAAATATACAGTAACTATACAATATAGTTTACCAAAAGTCCTAGAAAGTATATGCTGACTACAATATAAATTATTTATACATGATGAGCTATATACTGAATATATTTTATAATACACTTTATACATGAAATATACATTAAGTATACACCCAATAACCTTTTTTTTGTTTTTGATAATCGAAATGACCAAATGGCCATTTAATATAATTATCTCTACTTTTTTTTAAATACTACTTAAAGAATTAGCGCGGACAAAATTCTACTGCTAAACAAATAAAATCCTACTACTAATTTTATTTAGCAACAAACTATTATATAATCTTATCAGTTATCATGAACAAGTTAGCAAGGAATTAAGTTTATAGCTAATTCTAATTTCTTTTAATGAAACTTATTCACCTTATTTAGAAGACTACAATGTGTCTAAAGCTAATTCCTAAGCCCAATTGTGGAAAATATCATGAGATACAATATATACATATATACCTTGAGAATATAACTTCAAAACATGTTTGATGATGCCAAATATATATTTTTATGTACATATAATATCTCGTATACTAATTTTTTCTTATTTTAAATTTTTTCATGAAAGTTGCAGCTCCGTCGCTGTATTTGACATGCAATTTAATTAAACGAAGATGGTGACAGGAAATTCCTTTGTTCCGCCCCTAACCAAGGAGATATTTAGAGAATATTTGGTTATGCTTTGCATCAAAACATGTCAATTTGTGTTTGTTTAAGCCCATCCATCTCCTTGTATTCCCCCATTTCCTTTATATATTTTAGTACAGTCAGCAGCTAGCTGCCATATAGGCTTGATCCACTATACAGGTTTTCATCCACCTTAATTAATTAAGTATAATATAATTTAATTTATCATCACTATAATAATCCAAACATCTCAGTAATCACATCCTTCGTTTTGATTTTTTTTTAAATTGCTATAGCAAAATATTATTATAAAAAATATATAATATAACATAACGTGAAATATCAGTTTCACAAAAATATGAATGTTATACTAATAAAATATTACTGTATTCAAAACGTCCAATCTCATAACCCTTCGCGGGTTGGTCAAAATCACTCTAGTTTGATAAGATGAAACGGGACAAAGAAAAGAGAGTGCTCGATCGGAATGACGACACCATTATTCTTTCCTAACGGGATAATATACTTTTACTATTTTATTTTTATTCTTTGTAAAAGAAAGAAAATAGATAATGTATTTATAATTTATGCATGAATGAGAAAGTGGGGGCAATTAATTAATTTGTATTACAAACTAGGAGTTTTGTTGGTTTTACTAGAATCTATTTGCCATGAGATTGGAACTTAAGAAAAAGATGGCTAGTGTTGGAGGAATATTTTATAAATGGGGATAAAATTAAAGCTTCCTAATTTTCTTCCTCTCCCTTGTCTTTATAAGTGGGCAATTTTGCTACCTAGAAATAATTCAATCTACATATATAGGAAAAAACTATTGACAAAATGGTTAACTTACTAGAGAAAATATTTGGCTCTTTTGTCTCAGCCATCACTAGTTATTGTGACTTTCACTATCATCATCCTCATCATCAACAAGGCACAAACAAACACAACATGAAAAAGGCTAGACCACTTTCTTTACAGGTTTTAAATCTATTATTATTATTTGTTTAATTTCTTATAAGAGAAGATTAATTTAAGTAACTATGTGTCCTTAATTTTGTTTTATATATTTTGTACAGACAGTGGAACTCAAAGTAAGGATGTGTTGTAGTGGTTGTGAGAGAGTTATTAAAGATGCTGTCTTCAAGCTTAGAGGTACAGATATTAAATAGATTATCATCCATGGATGGATGTGGATGTAGCTCAACGCTCCTCCGTTTCGATTTTGATTGAATATGAAGTTTAAGAAAGTAAAGGCGATGTTTGAATTGTTTAGCCTTACACTGAAAGACCCATAGAATATGCCAAATGTTCTTCAATGTTGGAGTCCTAAACATATGTCATATGGAAAAATTTAAACTGAGGAGAGTTGTCAAATAAAGGAAAGGGACATTCTATTTCAAACGGACTAAAGAGGAAAGTAAGATGAACAAGTTGAGACGGAAGAAATAATTAATTATAGTTAAACCTGCTGGCCTATTTATATGAGATCGTTTGATTTGACACAAAGTTTAAGAAATAAAAGAATCACTTTCAAAATTTGAGTTCTAAAACAATTTTAAATATTTGTGTGTTACATTATAAATAATTCATTTTAATAAAGATAAAAGAGTAAATATAGAAAGTTAAATTATTTTTAATTAAAAATATATCGTTCGTTTTGACACATATTAAAAAGCAAAGTGTGTCATATAAATTGAAACAACGAGCGAAATACTATTACAAAGAATAATATAACATCACAGAATTTCATATACAAAAAGTATAATATTTAAATAACTATTACAAATAAATCTGAGTATATAAATACATGCAGGAGTAGAATCAGTATCGGTGGAGATGGAGATGGAGAAAGTGACGGTAGTGGGCTACGTGGATCGTAATAAGGTGCTAAAAGCAGTGAGGAGGCATGGGAAGCGGGCAGAATTCTGGCCATACCCGAACCCCCCTCTATACTTCACATCGTCAAGTAACTACTTCAAAGACATGACAAGTGAGTATAGAGACAGCTACAATTACTGGAGGCATGGTTATAATATTGCTGATAAACATGGCAATCTTCATGTTACTCATAGAGGTGATGACAAAGTCAGTAACTTCTTTAATGATGATAATGTCAATGCATGTAGTCTAATGTGAACAATACATACAATGAATTATATAGTGTATGATGATGTGTATTGTGGAATGTAAGGCAAATATGTATGTATACCTTCTATGTATGTAATGTAACTAGTAGTTAATTACTTGCTCTACACATTTTTCTTTTTAGTTAGTTCAAAAAAAATACATGCATTTTTCTTATTTGGCAAATAGAGTTGAGGGATAGAGTAGATAGTCATTCGATCACAGTAATGGTAAAAAAAATAGTAAGTCATTGTATAGACATGAATAAGCAATGTATATTTCATGTATAGTCAAACTATGTTAAGTTTTTGAGTGTATTATGATATATATTTAGTGTATAGCTCATGTATGACTCAATGTATGCTTTTTAGGAAAAATTACGCGAAATAAACAAACATATACTAGTTAATTAGCTAATAGAGCTATAGTTTGAATTAATTACGATTCCTGGCAAACATCTAGCTGTAATTACAGTTTGAGCTTTGAATAATTTGTGTGATTTATATAAACATTGTGCGCGATTAAACAAAATTCATGCGTAAATCAAATTGTATACCGAAATATACAGACACTGTGAATTGTATAGCGAATTATACAAATAATGTGTACAAATTGTATAATGAAATATACAAATGCTATACAAAAACTGCGAATTGTATAGTGAATTATACAAATGCTGCACGAATTATACAAACGATGTTTCTATGACTATAGTTACACAATGTAATTACTCAAACTATAGCTATGAAGCATAATTTGGCTTTATATGTTTGTCATTTATGAAATTTGCTCTACTTTTTATGACTCTTGGCAAACTATATTATATGGTCACTATATATTTTCTATGATTGTTTGACCATTTTTATGTAAATGAAACATGACTGTATTTATTGTAAATTAATTAGTTTATCATGTATATTTAAAATTATCTAATAGTTAATGTCTTAATGACACTATCAATATTTTTCTCACACTAAATTTCAATTATTTGACAAAAGTTCAAAAAAAATATATATTATTCTATTTAAAAGTTTAAGTTTTTAAGAATAATTTTGGAATATTATAAAATGTTTTCATATTGTTTAAATTTCATACTCAATTACATGAAATCACATCAAATTGAAATGGAAGGAGCATAGTTTTTTCACGTGCTTTCCCTCTCAACCCTTCACTTGATAAGCTGACGCTAAAAATAACAATGACTGGGCATCATCCCATTAAGAACAGCTGGTCCACTTCTCATATTCTCGACATATATTTATATTTCAAAATATATTTGGATTATATTTTATATTTCAGATTTAGATACATGTATCTCAGTGATTTTTATGTATTTAGGATATATGAACTTTCTCACTTGTCTCCCACCTATTTAGCTCGTTTCTATTCTTACATACGTGTATTTCAGAGTATTTGATAGTAAAATATATGTATTTAGATTTATTTGATTTAAAATTTAGTATGAAATTATTAATTAGTAAGACAATATGTAATTATTTCAAACTACAGGGAAAATTAGTAAATATGATAGGAATATTTGTGTAATTAGATAGTTTTTTCTTTAATTTCTGTCTTTCAAATGCTTTGGCTTACAAACTTTAGTCAACTTTTATGATTGACGTGAAGTGAAAAAAATTCAGACGTACCAACATGAAATTTTAGCAATTTTGACATATATTTCATCACTGAAGTTATCTTCAGTAAGCTAGGTAAAACTTCAGTAAAAATTATTTGAATTTGGTCTTTGTCAAGTCTATAATTTCAGAAAAAATATTTGAAGTTGGCCTTTAGCAAAATTTAGACACAAAAAATTTTATATTTGACCTTCACAAAGTCATTTTATAAATAATATTTTATTTAATCATGTACATGTAAAGTTATTTCAAAGCAAATTAACTTGAAAATTTCTTTTAATGAGAGTATAAATTGTAAATAACGGCCTCAAAAATAGATATTTATCCACTTTGTACCTTTTTCTCTTGGGCCACTATCTGAATTCTGAATAGGCCCATTAACAAGAAGAGGATGATTCACACAAAAAGAATACAATTGAACTAGGAGTACTATTTAAATATTGTTCTTCAAATTTAATATTACGCGAAAAAAAAAATTAATAGAAAACTCAAGAATAATTTATTTTTTTTAAAAAAAAGTTGAGTGATAAGACGGCAAATCAAATAGGCAACTGTTGTTGCAAGGCAAGTCATGACAGATCAACACGACTTTTTCATATTCAATCAAGTTACGAGATACAAATAAAGTGGAGGAAAAAGAATACATTTTAAAATACTAGCATGCAAGTCATAGTCATATTTAAACTGTGTCATATTGTCATGATATCAATAGCTCCAACAAGAAAAGAAATGTTAACCATTTAATTCATTCATGAGAAATTGACATTAATTAAGAAGACTGTAATGTTGTTACTTTTCAACAACCTCTAAGAAGATACAGGCAAGAAAAGCTTAGCTTGATGACTCTTACAAAGAATATTATAGCATGAAATGAAACTAAGAGACTACTAGCACAAGACAGTGTGGTTATTTTTCAAATCAAAATCTAGTAGAAACAAAATAAATTCTCTTTACGCTTTTCTCCTGTGGTCTGGTGGTATTGTGAATATGTACCATGTTTATCATGAACTCTCTTTTGAATACCACAGCTTCTTTTGGCAAATCAGTATCTTCTCATTTTGTGAGCCATATTCTGTGTCTTCTTTGCGACAGCTCCATCTCATGCCCTTAGCCATAGGGGCGATGACATCTACGAAGTAACCGGATTCCCGGATGATTGCATATCCATTAGGTCGCAAAATACGATCCATTTCCAGCAGAACATACTTCATTTCACATCTGTAAGAAGTACATAAGTGATGTCAGGATAGTCTTGTTTTTCTGGCTTAGACACTAACACATTACTAACTAAACGATAGGTGTGGGCGTGGGAGTATACTTTAGAGGCACAAATATTCTTACCTATGACTTTCAGCGGTGAAGAGACTGTCAAGATGAAGGAGATCATACGTTCGAGGATAGGTTGAAAACGCCTCACACCTATAGAACGACAAACAAAGAGGGTTAGTTAAAAAGTAAAACCTTAGAAATGAATCAACACTGCAGTTTAGGCATCAAGCTTGAAAGTAAATCTAAATTACCAGTCATGAAACGTTCCGATAAGACCTCTGTCGTAGACCACGGAAAGTGTATTGGCAGCATAAGAGGAAACAACATTCATGACCCAAAGAGGATCCTCAACCAGAGCAGCAGCGAAACCTCCATACAAGGTGTTCATGTCCATCACATTCCTGATCTTTTCAGTTCCAATAGCAGGGAGCAACTTCTTGTAGTGCTTTGCTCGCACCTTCCACTTACTATCGTCGTGCTTAAAGGAACCCTCACTACCTCCACGAACATCGGAAACACGTTCTGGGGCGACATGCAACCTTTCTGGCCATTTGGCTAGGGCGTTCAACTTAACTTTCTTAATAGCTGGAGGCACAACTACACAAGGTCGAAGAGGAGTGTACCAGGCGGAATCAGGTTCAGTACCATCATCACATTTTGGTGGGTAGTTATCAGGGTTATCAAGTTTCTTATAGCAGCTATTGTCTGTCAACTTCTGCCACACGGCAATGTCATCCTTCTTGTTAAATAATTTGAAGCACATTGAAGTTAGCAGATCTTGCAATTTCTCGTAATCTGATCTCTGCTCCTCAATGGTGGTATTCCATCCTCTCCAACGGTTCTCATAGTTCACAGGTGGACCAGAAAGGACCCAGAATCCTCCAGGGCGCAGTATACGATGTACTTCAAGAAGGTAAACTCCACCTGCCAACAGTGAGGACTGATTAGAAAGCAGCCTAATAAAGCATTTCCACTCAAGACAAGCATATAACTTTCTTTCTATCCATGTTGCTTACCAAATTCGGTCCATGGAATTAGGCATCTTGAGCAATGAGCCATGTCAAAAGAGTTTGAAGGGAAAGGAAGACGCTGTGTTGAAATAATGCCCAGAACCGCAGGAATTCCACGTTCCAGAGCAAACTGAACTTGAGCTTCATGATTATCTCTTGGAGCAAGAGAAACTGTCAGGATTCCACGATCCAGTAGATCGCCTCCCCAGCTTGCCACCTAGATTAAGAAGAAAAACATAAATTAAGTAGACATTCTAGATTACATGACAATCAATCACTCATGTGGCGCCTCAAGTAAACGAATTCCAGATTACATATCTCAACAAAATTACACAGGAGGAAGATCGTATGTACAAAGTTTTGTATCTAAGTAACTTGACAAGAAGATGTTATGTTACAAACAACAAGAATCAGCTAGTGGCTGTGTAGGATTCAGCAATTACATAATTAGCAGATTGGCCATGACCTTATGCTCAAAGATAGCTAAATATGAAGAGATAAATCAAGTGACTATCTTATGAAAAAAGCATAATGGAAAGCAACCATGACTCAGGAATGCAGTTTAGATATTTTGAGCATTAATAACACTACAGAAGACCGAGTGACGATGCACTCACCCCACAACCAGTATCAATGGCCGTTCGGATGGTGCCATCTTTCATTTGTGGAATCAAATCTTCCATCAGATCAACATATTTCCCGACGCCATTTGGGAACATAGTACCACCACCAGGAAAGATGAATTTCTCCCCTTCTTTTACGAGCCAATGTTGATTAGACTTTTGTTTGTTAATCCAATCGTACGGAACATTCCTGAAGCCAGATTGGAACAGCAAAATTAGCAAAAAAATCAATGCTAGGATCAAATCCAACAACAAAACATAGACAAACAAAGATACAGAACATAAGTATTACCTGTACCAACATTCATTTTTGCTCTTTGGCCATCTTATTGGCACCTTATAGCCATCTGGTGGTGGAACCAAGCATTCTTTCCTTTCAAAATTAGGAGGGCAATGTCGTTCCATGAAAGTTAAGCGATGAAGACCGTACTTCTTCCATCTCTGCAATATCACCAATATATCATATCATTCACATGGTTGATTACACCTCAAAAGAATAAACAAGACTAGATTCGTCAAGATAACATACCCTTGGATCTGTGCATGGGGTATAGTCCTGATAGTCAGCACTGCATTCAGGAAAGGAACTGGCTCTGGTTTGTAGAGAGCTGACAGAATTCACTATGGGAGTTTCATCTTCCCTGTCAACCTCCTTAGTTGCAAATTTCTCCTTTTCAGAGCAAAAAATCCCTCCAAGATAGAATGACAACCCACAGAGCACCACAACAAGTAATGTCAATTGAACTTTCTTTGAATTTTTATTTGGTGGATATGGTTTTCCATCTTTGTGCTTCATGTTGTATCTTTTTATTGATTACTTACCTGCATAAAAAGCAAACAACCTGGTAAATCATTTCCACCTCTTTAATTAATACTAACTCTTAGTCAAAGAAAACACTTGAAAACGCTTAAAATCAGTTCTAGCTTCTTTCAATAGATCGTCAAGTAGAACCAAAGAATTGAACCATCACTCAAGCATATGATATTTACATCTAATGTTTCTTGAACTAAACAGTACTATATATACAAAGAGAAGCATCCATCAATAGAGTCACAACTAAGAATACAGTACTCCACTACCTTTACAACTGGAAAACTCACAAGCCCAAATCAAGAGTAATTCATCACAACCACCAAGTATAGGGTCTTTTCTAAAAGGGGCAATAATCACAGTTATTGGTGAAGCATAGGACCATTAACTGTCAGAATCAGGCAGTAATAACTAACTATTGAAAACCATGAGTTCTGTTAAGACTCAAAGGAACACTTTAGTCTTTACAAGTCATATCATCTTTATACTTTGCACATGACACACGGCCCCTTAGATTAAACAAACTCAGCTGTCCTAATGAGGGCCCTCCAAGGCCTTTAAACTCAGCAAACATATGAAACCAATCCAATCCATGTAGATCTAACTTGAATTGTACTATAGCAACAAGAAAACAAGAAAGTAAGGAAAGCACAACTCACAACAAACTATGACGAAAAAGAAATCCAGCAAGAAGAATAATACCAACAAAGCTTGATTGTGGACCAATCAGTTAAACTTGAAACTATATTGGTTGAAAAAACTAATGACATTAAGATTATGGGTTGTTTATTTACTCCCAATACATAAACATGCCAACAAAGTATACACAGAAGAAGAAAATATATATTAAATGCAAGAATCCTTGCAGTAGAGTTCCAAAATGATAAAAAGATTCCATCTTTATGACAATTTCACTCCTCTAAAACCAAATCTTGATTCATGAAAGAAAAGTAAAAAAACCAAGGTCATTTCTGACAAAATTATAGAAACCCCACTAGTGAAAAACCATCCAATTAGCAAAGATTATAAATGTGAAACAAACAGCAAAGACACAATGCCAGGATCTGTAAAAGATCTGACACAAAAAATGATAGCACTCAAAAAAAAAATTCAGCTTTTCCGGGAAAGAAATACAACAGCAATTGAAATACCAGAAGGAAAATAAAAAACCAGTACCTCCAATACAATTATAAATCAGACAAATCTTAACGACCCACAATTCTCCTCTCTTACTGAGCTTTAATGAATGTACTTTCAATAAAGAAAGATCCTTTTCTCCAAGAAAGATTAATGGGTCCAGAAATATGGACCTATAGAAAGAGGAGGAGAAGAATGGAGTGACATATATATGAAACTTCACATATATGTATACAAAAATATGAAAAAGAAGGAAGAAGAAACAACCCCTTGAAGATTTTTTTTTTTTAATAAAGAAAAAAAAAGTATGAATGTGATGGTTCGTGGTTCTTTCTGGTTATTCTATAGCTGTCTATTAAAATTACCTCTTCGTCATGATGGCCCCTTCTGTATCTCTCTGTTCCTTTTGTCTCTGTATAGGAACCAAAAAAAAAATTACTGTATAGATGTTTCTCTTTTTTGTTTGTTTCTGGGGTGAAATTATATTTACCCTTGTAACAGATTTGTCTGTTTCTGGGTGAATTCTTGATCAGGTAAACGGTAAAAGAAAAGACTAAAATGATTCCTCACCCACGATCTTAGCGGTGACTTCTATTTTTCTTTTTTATTGGAGAAAATAAGGAAACTTTTTTTCTTTTCCTTGAGTATTCTTTTCGTCTCAATTTATATAAATGTATTGATTAAATATAAATTAAGAATATTTATGTGATAGTTAATAATCCAACCAAGATTGTTTTGTAACAAAATAGCTTGTGGAATCTCTTCTTTAAAACAAATTATATTATATAGATATGACACTCATGAAATCTGCTCGTAGGGTGGGCATTCGATTTTATTTTAGCAAATTTTAATTCGTTTGAATTCTTCAGTTTTTGATTTTAAATAAGTGTGCATCACATATTGAATCGAATTAATTTAGTTCGGTTTAATTTTTTTCAAGTTTGATTCAATTTTATTTAATATTTTTAAAATAATTTTCTCCGCAAATTAATAAAACATTTTAATTTAATAAGAACATGACTTTAAATATGAGATTGTATAAAACGAATACCAGGTAAAAATTAATAAGTAGTAATGTGTTGACTCCATACTAGTAGTTGTAGATTGCTTCAACAATTTCTATGTCTTTCAATTTTTTATTATTATATGTTAGTTCCTGTAGTTTGATTATCATATTAATTTGTTATAATAGTTGTTATTCATAATGCATTGCTATGCTTTCATTTGCAATTTTTAATTGGAGAAACATTCGATATCATTGGAATGATGGTATTTCGAAAACATTCATCATCATCATCATTATCATAATCATACCCAGTAAAATCTCACAAGTGGGGTCTGGGAAGGGTATAATGTACGCAGAACTTCCCACTACCTCATAGAGGTAGAGAGGCTGTTTTCTGAAACCCTCATCTCAAAACCCATAAGTAGGAAAAGACTAGATATGCCACAAATAAAAACAATAAAGGAAGCAAGAGCGGGCGAGAGAAAGAACGTGAGGAAGAAAAGGAAAGGGAAGGCTACTAACGAAGAAATAAAAACTAGCAATATGCAAATATAATAATAATATTAACGGTCACTTACACGACAGGAAAGGACGGCATGTACCCCCTAAACCTACCAATTAACCTATTACCCTGATCCGAGACCTCCATTTCTTTCTGTCTAAAGTCATGCCTTCAGTGAGCTCAAGTTCCACCAAATCCTGTCTAAGTACCTCCCCCCAGTATTTCTTCGGTCTACCTCTACCCTAACGTGTATCCCCCAAATCCAGCCTCTCGCACCTCCTAACCGGGGCCTCGGCATTCCTCCGTTGCACATGACCAAACCATCTCAGTCTCGCTTCCCTCATCTTTTCGGCTACCGGGGCCACCTCTAACTTCTCTCGAATAGTCTCATTCCTAACTTTGTCGCTCTTGGTATGACCACACATCCATCGCAGCATCCTCATCTCTGCGACCTGCAGCTTCTGAATATGCGCCTTCTTAATTGGCTAACATTCCGCCCCGTACAACAATGCAGGTCTAACCACTACTCTATAAAATTTACCTTTTAGTTTGTGGGGGATCTTCTTATCACACAGTACTCCAGAGGCAAGCCTCCATTTGGACCAAGCAGCCCCGATACGATGTGTGACATCCTCGTCAATGTCCCCGTCACTCTGTATAAATATGTGTATATATGTATATATTCCGAAGTAGGTTGGATATGGCGGGTCGGTTTGCCCATGAGCCGGCTTGCTTAGTTTGGAGACATAAGGAGCTGGGCTTGGGATGGCATCATGACGTGTAGATGCTGGGCCTCGTTCGCCCCGGCTCACGATAGTGTGTGGCACCATCGCCTCGGCTCAATAAATAGGCATGATGACCTTTATGCATTACGATACGTGAACGCTTGGCACCGTCGCCCTAGTTCACCTATCCTATGACGTGAGTGCGTGGCACCGTCGCCTAGGCTCACTTGGGCTACAGTTGGGACTTATGTTGGAGATGACGGAGATTTGAAACTTCTGGTGTTATGCTTTGGTATGGCGCGAGTTTGGAGGTCGCCATCGTTCCCGTCGGATATGCATTATTTTGATCTTTTAACTAAATAATTGTCTTGATGTTGGCATACAGGTTTGACTTATATATTTTATTTGGATTATTACTTTCATTTACATTTTTGCTTTCCACTTTACATACTCGGTACGTATTTCGTACTGACCCCCTTCCTTCGGGGGCTGCGTTTCATGCCCGCAGGTACTGACACACAGGTTAGAGAACTATCTTCGTAGGATCTTTATCTACCGTTGCAGTGCTCTCTTGTCTCAGGAGCAGAGTTTGGTATATACATGTATTATTATTTTACGAAATTTGCATTTATGTATATTCGAGGGTATGACGGGGCCCTATCCCGTCCTATGATTCAGTTCGTATGTCTAGAGGTCTGTGGATACATGTGGGTGTGGGATATTACGTGCGATATGAT
>JAPFFP010000103.1:17110608-17149010 GCA_026153255.1 Solanum medicagineum | reverse complement strand
AATATTTGTCTAAGTGTTTGAGAGAATATTAGAGAATGTGTTGTATGATATGAAGGTAAAATTTGTCTAAGTATAGGTATTTTTACCCATTGGAAGACTTTGGCCCAAGACTCAAAAGCCTTGGACCGAAACAAAAAACAGCTGGCACAAAAATACACAAACGCGCGCCCTTGGTGCGAACCTCTCTGGAAATTGCATTTTCTGATTTTTAAATTTTGATACGGTTGCTCTAAAAATCAACCAAGACCATCTCCCTACACAATTTTTCGTGCTGTTCGAATTTCCAGCCTCGAATTTTTCATAGGACCTTGGGAAGACACGTTATGTGCACATGTCTCCTCTAGGGTATTTTGGTAATTTTACCAGTGTTACACCCACCTTTGCTACTTGTGAAGATCAAATAGGATGAAGAGAGAATCATATTAGGTGCACATTATATTTAAGGAGTGACTATTGAGTGTTCTTTTTTTTTTTTGGTATAGCACATTAATTGGGGGGAAAATTACATAATTAGGAGTATTAAAGGAGTGACTTTTGAGTTTTTTTGTGGGGCATAGAACAGTAATAGGGAAAAAAGTAGGAAAATGATTAAAAAAAATTTGTACTTTTTGGTTGAAAAAAGGTGTCACATAATCTACTTCATTCCTACAATTATATATATATATATATATATATTCCCCAATAGTATCACAGAGAAAAGATATGTTATTATAGTGTAATGTGATTATGAAAAAGAAATAAATTTAATCATAGAAGGATAGTCAATAATCATAATTGTAATGCATGTACATATTTATTTTAAATACTGTAATTTTTTTTGAATATTAAGTTTCATGAATGGACAGCATGAATTCATGACTTACTTTTCTAATAATTGAAGTTCAATTAAATGGCTAAAGAAGTGAGAATTTGGGCTCACTAATTATAAGATTCTAAATAATACTACATTATGCCCCACTAATTGGGGTTTTTATCGTTTAGTTATTTTGCGTGTGTCATTACAGTAGAAATTTATTATAAAAGTTACTTATTTGTTTTACTGAAGTTGATAAAATACATCATGCGCTGCTCAATCTTAAAGAGGAATAGTGTGAGGCCTCATGGTGAACACATGTTACCATCCTCTTTGGATTCCCTTTATGTTTAGTTTCTACTATCCAAAAAGCATTAAACTGGATAGTATTGATTTATCTTTGGTCCCTTTTACTGTCGTTATGATTGAATTGGAAGATGATGGATAAATGACGTACATATGTATCACAATTAAGAGGATGGTAATTGTAATTCAAGCACCTAACTCAGTATTACATAGTAGATCTCACTAAACCAATAGATATGTGTTCATTATTTGTACGGTGAATCCAGCATTGTGGCAGTATAAACTCCAATTCTCTATTGTTAGAGTCTATTCACCAAAAATTGAATCCTCTTTTGGGCTAGTTCCAGGTGCATTAAATTGGTGGGTGTAACACCCATGAAATTTCTGAAATGCCCCTAGAACGTAATTCTGCACATAATGCGTCTTCCAAGCTCCGATGAGAAATTCGAGATCAAATTTTTGATCAACGCGAAAAATTGAGTGGGAGAATAGTCTTGAATCGATTTTAGAGCAAACGAGTAAAAAAATATTTTTTGCTAATTAATTCAGAAACAGTGTTAGTATGTGCCCCTGGCACGACGCGGACAAGATGTAGAGTGACACTTATAATCTTTTTTAAATTTTCAACGGGAAGTTCAAAGTTTGTTCGGAGGAACTTTTGCAGAAAATACACTGGTTCGCGCCCTTGGCGCTTCGAGGACCAGTGCATGAGTTTTGAAATTTCTCTTTTAAATTTGGGAAGGGCCTTTTGGTCATTCTCCATCCTATTCTAAGTCTTAAAATGTGTTTTAAGTCCTTTTATTCCTACAAAGGGTTTCAAACCCATTATTTTGCCAAGTCTAAAGTGTATTCCTAAGAGAGGAAGAAGAAAGGGTTTGAAGGTTCAGGGATTGAGGTTCAAGTTCTTGAAGAAGGTTAGTACAATCTTCATCCCAGGTATGTAAAGGCTACCCAGAATATGGGAATATTCTCCCATGTGCCCCCTCTGATTGTAGAGAGTTGATAGTTGAAGGTGAAAGGTTTTTTATGTATAATTTTTGAATGTTTTACTAAAAACTACTTTTATACTACATATATTTTCTTGAATTGATGATCATAATAACCTGAATCAATTGTTTATGTGAATTGGTTGTATGATTTCATAAACCCTGCATCATTTCTCTAATAATGACTTCAAGAATGAACTTAGGAATTGGTGTCTAGAGCCTTAGCCCTATGAGTAAGTTTTGTTTGTGTAGTCTGGGTCCCGAGTTGAATGTGTTGATGACAAATGTTGATGAGGCTGATATTCCTTAGAGTCTTAAAGAGGGTGAATGTAATTGTAATAGGGATACCCTTAATTCCTTGAATTGATAGATGATGAGATGAATTGATGTTTCCTGCCCAAAAGAGACTCAATGATGACAAATCTTGATTTTGATGTTTATGAGCATAATGAGTCCTGCGAGAAGTATTGAGCACCGAAATAGGTAAGAGTGAGTTTCACTCACACTCATAACTACATGGCTAGTGTACGGGAGGATCGGACCATGAGAACAAATGTTTCCTTAGTCCCAAAAGAGGACTTGATGTTATATTTATTTTGGATCCAATCCATAATACATGCCTTTTATTCCGATAAGGTACTGGGTGGATGTGGATGCGACATCGGTTCGTTGTATCATCACTAGCTCATAGGTGATAGTTGTAGGTCCAAGAAATTCCCTGATAGGTTCCCTCTTGATAGTAATCAGACGTGATGGTATGAGTCTTAATTGATGTTGGTTGTGATAGTGTCTACTCTTTATTCTGAGATGAGGTGAGTGCTTGATGAGATGATGTAGTTCCATACTATCCTTTTTATATCATTTACTTTTAGCCCGTTCTACATACAGTACATTTCACGTATTAACATCATTTGGTACTGCATCGTTTCATAATACAGATTCAGTAGATAGAGGACTTCAGCAGGTGAATCGTTGAGGTTCAGATCTTCCCGATTTCCAGAGAATGGTGAGTCCTCCCCCACATTTGGAGTATGGTTTCTTTTTTCAGATGTTTTAGTTATTACTTTTGAGTTGTGCTAGTCATGGCCTGTCATGATAACTTCTTAGGAAGTAGATTTAGAAACTTCATAGACACATAGAGATGATGGGTTGATGTTGGGGTTCCTTTCCCCTTTCTTTTCTATAAACTGAGTTTAATTAATCTTATTTCATATGATGGACTTAGGTGCTTAGTCTTGTAGCCCACTGATAATTACATTGTCTTTCTATAATGTCTTCTACTGATTGACTGAATGAATGAATGTGATGAGGCCAGGTGGTTCGCTTGGGGACTAGCAATAGCATCCGAGTGTTAGTTACGTCTAAGGTACCCTCCTAGGTCGTGACAAACCTGGTATCAGATCAATGAGTTCAAGTGTCCTCAGTAATCCATGAAGTCGTGTCTAGTAGACTCTTGTTTATGGGTGTGTTTTGCACCACAATTCATAACCCGGAGGCTACAGGACATTAGGAAAAGCTCCCCTTCTGTAAATTCTAATTTGTACAATAGAGCTAAACTCTATGGAAAACTCTCTTTTGATTCGTGCATTATGCGTTCACATAATTGGGAACATGCTTCCAAGAAGAGCTGATGAAGGAAAGGATGAGATAGCGAGAGTGATGCTGATGAGGCTTGTTGAAACGCCCCAAAAAGTGCCCAAAAATGTGCCCCGAAAGTGTCCATAATCGTAATTTCCATATATCACAAATTCGTGTGTGATATCAAAAATCTGACTTCATATTCATGATTAGTGGGTAAAATTGAGTGAGATATGGGTCTGACCTCAATTTATAGCAACCATATCAAAATTTGAAATTCCAAAAAAATAAATTAATTTCCAGATTAGATCCGTGCCCTTGGCGCGATGCGGCCAGGGCGCGGATCTGTGTTATTTTTGCTTCAGTTTTTCTTGATCGGTCCAAGGCCATTGGGTCTCGGGCCTTAGCCTCCCCGTATATAAAAGCACCTATACTTAGTCATTTTTCAACCCCATATCACTCAAGACATTCCTCAAAACCTCTTCAAACACTTAGACAAATATTTCACTCAAATGCAAGTGTCCCAATCTCATTCGGAATCTAAGGATTCCACTCAAGCTTCAAGTTCTCAATCAAATCTTCATCAAGGAATTCACCAAAGTTGAGGTATGTGGGTTTCAACCATTGGATCCTTACACCCATGGTTCCCAAATCTTCCTTTTTTACATAAATTGAATGTTTCTAAGTGGATTTATTTATGGGTCTTATTTATTATGAATTTGACTATGAACTATGTTGGGGTCTTATAAAGGTGTGACTGTTTAAGTATGTTTTGACCTATGAATATATGATATCTTTTGAGATTTGATGAAGGGTTTCAATGTATATTGCATGAGGGTATTACCAAGTGTTGGTGGGTTGATTTACTTCAAGTTTTCTTGCATGATTTTTTGCATGGCTTTATACTAGCATTGCATACCAGGCAAGTATTTGATAAAATGTCTGGTTATGGATTCTTGAGTTTTTGAAGGTTTAATGAATGGGTTATGAGTAAAGTGACTTTATGATGATGAAAGGAAAGTGTATATGAGTTGTTTGCTTGAAAGGTATCTAAAGTGTTACAAGTTGACCACACCTTGTTGAGGGGGTGCTATACCTCAATCACCATGGATGGTAGGGTGTGACAACCATCAACCAATTGAGGGGTTGATACCTCAATCGCCTCTCCAAGGGGGTGGTAGGCCTTGGACTCCATAATGATGGTCTCTTACTACACATGTAATATGTTCTATATAAGCATGTTTTACTTCAAGCATCATTCATGCATGCAATGTTGCTAATATACTATCTCTTGCTTACGATTATGCATTTTGATTATGTTGGCTATCATTTTTTGCATTGCATATTACATACTTAGTACATTCAAACATACCAACACATACTCTATGCCTACACGATGTTACCATTTAGGAGCCGGAGCCCCTCACAATTATCCAACGTGGCTAGCTTTGACATCTTGAAGATAGCTTGTGGCGCATCCTCAAGTTCGGGGACATTAGCCTTTCTCTCTCTTGCTTATATTATTTCTTTATGATGAGTTACTAAAAGGGTGAGCACGGAAATCTTGTCTTGGCCCCCCACCCAATCTACGTTAGAGGTGTTGTTGGACAAGTGATGTAATTACGTTGACCTTTGACTCTTTATGATTTATGCTACTAAACTCTTCTCTTAGTCTTTATATTTAATTGTGTTCTCTTGATGTTGTTTACTTTGCTTCCGTGACCAAGGATGTGTGAAAGATATGCTAAGAGGCTTGTTTGGGGAACCTTTAGGTTCCCATTTGCCGTGTCATGTCTAGGCCTAGGCTTGGGTCGTGAAAAACTTGGTATCACAACACTAGGTTGATAATGGTCCTCGGCATCTAACACACCGTGTCGATCAGAGTCTTATTCATGGTTGTGTTGTGCACCACGACTATGAGTAAGAGGCTATGAGACGTAATGTTTCCTTTCTTTTTGATCTATATCGTGCTATATAAGTTAGGTAAGGTTCCCCCTCTAACGAATGTTCTTTGCTATTTTTCTAGATATTTCCTAACATAAGAGGAAGAAGAACCCGTACACCCGAAGAACAACCAGCTCATGGAGTGCTCTGGGATGCTCTCACCTTGCTAGCTCAAGCCATGACTAATCAAATCAATCAAGGTGCCCAAGCCCCTCATGCTCCTACTTCGGGATATAAAGGGAGAGACTTTATGAGGATGAACTCACCAGAGTTCCATGGGTCAAAAATAGCTGAAGACCCTCAAGAATTTATTGATGAGGTGTACAAAGTGTTGGCTATTATGGGTGTTAGGTCAGAAGAGAAGGCGGATTTGGAGGCATACCAACTCAAGGGTGTGGCCCAAATATGGTTTACTCAATGGAAGGAGGAGAAGGGAACAACAATGTGATACTTTAGGAGGAGTTTAAGGCAGCGTTTCTCAACCAGTTCTTGCCACATGAGCTTAAGGAGGCCAAAATGATGGAGTTCATGAATTTCATGCAAGGGTCAATGAGTGTGAGGGTGTATGCCCTCATGTTCAACTACTTCGCTAAATATGCTCCACACTTGGTTGCCGATTCGAGCACTAGAATAAACAAGTTTGTGATGGGCATATTCGATTTGGTTAATGAGGAGTGTCGGGCTGCTACTTTGATTAGTGACATGGATTTGTCCTGCTTAATGACCTATGCTGAAATATTGGAAGGGAGAAGCTTAGAAAAAGGAGGAGTTATGAGGCCAGGAGGGCATGTTTCGATGGTAAGTTCCAAGGTCCCATCGGTGGCTGGTTTCATCAAGGCCAAGGGTCTTTGTATAGTCCTAATAGAAGGTTTGCCAATGACAACCCAAAGGACCCAAGTGATGGTGGCGTGGTACCTAATGCTATGTTGTCACTACCCAAGCCTGGGGCCTAGACGTGCCTGGCGAATCAGAAACCCGAAGGAACCCCAAACAAGCCTCTTTGTATATTGTTACACATCCTTGGTTATGAAAGCAATTAAAATTACCATAAGAGATAAGCATAAACAAGGGAATTTGGACTAAGGGAAAGAGAGTTCAACATTTGAGTAATATAAATGAGTCAGAGCTCAAACATAATACATAACTTGTCCAATGACACCTCTAGACATAGAACTTAGTGAGGGCCGAGACAAGCAACCGGGTTCACCCTCATAGTCATAAGTATTCCAAAATATACAAGATGTAGTCTGAACATAAGCATGAAAGAAGGTATATATTGTCCCCGAACATGATGACTCACCAAAAGTTATCCTGAACAACCGTATAACCACGAGGAGGATCAATACGAGCTCCGGTTAATACATGGTAACATCTTGTAGCCATAGAGTATGCGTTAGTACATTTGAATGTAAAAAGTATGTAGGATGCAAAGCAACACGAAATAGGCACATAATCAAAATGCATAATTAGGCAATAAAGGAGTACATAGCAATATGGCATGGATGCATGATGCTTGAAGTAAAACATGCTTGGAAATAATCATACTTACATAGCTTACTAATACAATAAGGTGACATCATTAGATCATCTAAATACCTTGTACTAGAGCGTGAGGGATATAGCGTAAGTCATAACCCCTTCTAGTAGGTAATGGGTAGCACATGAGTGTAAAGAGATAACATGGTTCATAACCCCTTCATGTGAGCTACATGGCATAACCTCAATCAAGAGTAACATAACCTTATAAAGAGTAACATAACCTCATCAAGAGTAACATAACATCATAAAGAGTACCATAACCTCATAAAGAGTATCATAACCCCATCAAGGGTAACATAACATTAATACATGAGGGTAAGGTGTCCAACATAGCTCATAACCCCTACATCTAGGAATTGGCCTTGCACTAGAGGGTAAAGCATATAACATAGTTCATAACCCGTTCTAGTAGTATAGGTCTTAGCATAAGAACTCAATAACTCATCACAATCCCCAAGGATATGACCACAAGAAATCCCACCAATTCACTTGCAATAACTAGATGCTTTACATGTCTTAAAAACTCATTTAAACATCCCTTTAATCATCATATAGTCATTAAACTCATAGGACCTGCATTGGACCAACAATTCTTGAAGGACCCTAACCCGGACATTTTATCAAACATTTGGTGGGTGTGTAGAGCTAGTGTAAAACCGTGCAATTCAAGAGTGAAAACATGCAAGTAAATCCCATGTAAAACCATTAATCAACACTTTGTAACACCCTAAACCAACAATCATCAAGACCCTTCATCAAATCCAGCATTAGATCCAAGATTTAGAGCTCAAAACATGCTAAAACAACCATACTTTCATGAATTCAAATTACTTTGCAGTAAATTTTTTAATATACAAAACTCACATGTAAAATGAACTTTAAATCATGTAATTTAAGTAGAAAATAGGATTGGGCACCATGGTTGAAAGGACCCAATGGTTGAAATCGACATACCTTGACTTTGGAGATTTTCTTAAAAAAGGTTTGAAATGGAAATTTAAAGCTTGAATGAAATCCTTAGATTAGGAAAGAGATTGAGACAATTGAATCTTGAGGAGGACTTGGGGCTTGACTTGGTTTCCTTGAATTCCCACAAGACTTCTTGAAAACCTTAAGAATGAATGGAGAATTTGATTAAGATTAGAGAGGATTTTGAGAGGTTTTTGGCTGGTTTTTAGTGCTCAAAACGACTAGACAATGAGGGATTTTCGTGTATATAGGTAAAGGGTTATTACTCAATTGCCCTAGAGTAAAAAGAACAACTTTTTAGAAACTTTTAAACTAGTCTGCATCAGGTCCGCATCGCAGAAAGCTACTATTTTTGGGAAGTTTTATTAAAAATTATTTTTCTTGGCACAGACAAAGTATACCTTGTAGATACTCGTTTCCCCACACAATTTTGCCCTCTGACAAGAATATGAAGTCGAATTTGTGAAATTCTGCATGGATTTTGAGATATTAAAAAAGTGCATCATAGGGTTTTTCCGAGCTACGTGGAGGGGTGTTTCAATATCCCCGATTTGAGATATAAGAGAATTACAATTATGGGGGTATTCCTAGGCAAGTGTGGGGTGTTTCAATATCTCCCCCTTGGTAACATTCGTCCCCGAATGTTGAAGAAACATACATAAGAAGAGTAATTATAAATAAATCAGCCCCAACAACAATGCAACAATGAGCTTAAACACCATTTTAAAAATCATAACATAAGTGTCAAAATCATCATGAACTTATCCATATAGACATGAATTCATGCAAATGACATTGAGGCTGAAACATAAGACTTGGAATCATAAAAAGGGAAACTATAACATTAGCACTCTAAACATAATTATCAAGTAGTATTGTTTATAATATCATCGAACCTTACAAATCTTAATAATTTGTCGTTTAATATATGGTTTGGTATTTAATCATGGCAAAATAATGTGATTAATTCAAATAGATGTTTTCCTAATGTAACTAAAAACAAAAATTGAATTTTACAAGGTGTATGTAGTTGGAATAAACTCATCACAAAAAAACAAACATGGAATTTATAAGGAATATCACAAAAACAAAAAGGGGAATCTATCAACTAGTGATAAATTGCCCTTTTTGTTTTTGTGATAAATCTCAACACATTTAACTATTAATTAATTAAAATATGCATGTTAGGTTTTTTATATTATATTTAAATTATTTTTAAAACCATATAAGTACTTAATAATATGACGTAACAATATAATTTTACCATTAACCCATGGCAATCGAATAGTGAAAGAGTTAATAATTTTAATTTTTTTAAAAATATTCCTTAGAAATGGAATAAAAAATTCACATTTCAAATGATTGAAGATTAAATTGCACAATGATGAAAATTAAAATTACAAATAATAGAGGGACTCGAAGTAGGGATGGCAATGGTGCGGGTGCGGAGCGGGTTGAGCTCAACCCGTAAATTTTTTTAAACCGTCTCGGCCCGATTCGCATGATGATTTTTTTTATTTTTAATCCGCCCAACATATATCCGCCCCGCATAAACCCGCCCGGCTTAAATTTTAAAGTTCTTTTATTTTTTAATTGAATTTGTTTTGGTTAATTAACGTCTCAACAACTAATTAATTATTTTTAGTTGACATTTTAACAATTGTTTCTTAATCATTAATTAAAAGTTTCTAATTAACATTTTAACAACTAACAGTTTACTGAACATTTCTAGTTTAGATTTGAGAAAAAAATAAAATTAAAGTCAATGTTTAATATAAAAAAGTTTATGTCTTTAATTTTTACTAATTAGAAAAATTTTATTTCTTCGAATTCCTATTTGACTTTTTAAACCTACAACTTACCACGCCTCGCTCCGCTTTAATTTAAAAAATACCTACTTCAACCCGTCCACATCCTCCCCCCACATAGCTTTAAAGCAGCGCCACCCCACATAGCTCTAAATCTCCCCCATATTCACCCTATTCCGTTCAATTACCATCCCTAACTCGAAGTCTATTGGCCCTTTATTTATTTATTTCTCCTCCAGTAGTGGACTAGTGGTGTTCGCACCAACAATACCATTGATACGAGAAGTAAATAGTGGTGGACTAATTTTTATTATTAATTCTTTTGTCATATTTTAGTTATTACGATAAAATAAGAATATAATTTCAAAAAATATAAATGAAAAATATTATTTAACTAATATATTTTTTATAAATAAATAAATTTTTATCTTTACATGTACTTTTTAATCCTAAAATAATTAATACTAAAAATAAAATTTTAAAAATAATTAATTATATTTTAATTATGAAAGTTGAAATAATTACTTTTTAGTATACGTAACAACTACATAAATGTTGTAATTTTGTGAACAAATGACAGACTTCCCATATCTCCAAGCGCATTGATTAGCGTGCGCATCATTTTCGGGACAACCGGTAATAACCGGTAACACCAACCCATCTTGACCCTCTCCAAAATGAGAAGCCACCAAATCCCATCGCATGATTCACACCTTTTTCTTACTTATTTGGTTTACTAGGTGGGCATAAATATATTTGATTTTTTTTTTTTTTTGAGAATTAGTGTTGAGATATATAATTTATTATTACTTCATAAATATTTTTTAAGTGATTAAATTTTAAAAAATTTAGAATTTGAGACGAATTTTAGTGTTTCAGTTACTTCAAAATTTTATATTTTATTAAAATACCCATTATTCATAGTTTTGAACTGAATTTTAATCTTAAAGTTATTGTACAAAATCATGCATAATTTATACCAATTTTATCTGAATTTGCTCTTCGAAATCACTTTCAGTTATTTTTCCTTTATTTTCTTTCTCGGTTTTCTAAATTCATATTAATTGTGTTTGTTCTCATGACTTTTCACGATATTAATTCATACTAAAATTTGAATAGAACTATTTTACATCAAAGTTTGAATAGAAATATATATTTATGATATTGTAGGTTGATTGACCGAACCATGATAAGTATTTATGTCTTTTTATGATATGTTTCTCGTTTATCTTCATATTCATGGTCTTTAGAGATTTGCTTTGCTAACTTCTGCATGATATTTAATTATTTCGATCCTAACATAAACTCTATGCTGAAAGCATGTTTGAATTATTTTGACTTTTAATTTGATTTTATTATTTTAACTTAAAATTAAGTACTTGCAAATATTTTTAAAAATTTATTTGAATACTAGTGGCCCGTGTTGGCACGGCCCAATATAAATTATTTTCTTAGTCTCGATTTATGGAATATCGATTGATTTTTCCTATATATTTTTGAAGATATTGTAAAATTATAATTGAATCAGTTAAAGAAATATTATGAAGTCGTTGAACAAGACACATCAATACACAGCTGTCTTGAAAAGATTAAATTAAAAAGCCACAAATTATTTTTTGTTGGCTCACCGGAGGCTGCAATATAAATTATTTTTTAGTCTTGATTTATGTAACATCGATAGATTTTTTAATCTATATTTTAAAAATTATTGTAAAATTATAATTGAAGCAGTTAAAGAAATATTATAAAATAATTAAAGCAGACACGTCAATACGCAACTGCCTTAAAAAAATTAAATTAAAAAGACCAAAAGATATGTTTTATTGGCCCCATATAATAAAAGCGAAAAAATAGACAGCTGAAGCATGTAGAACAATCGGAAACTGCTCAAATAGACAGCTACGACCAGAAGCTATTGCCTTATTTTCTTATATACAAATAGTAATTTAAAAATTATTCTAAATATTTAATTTAAAAATATTTAAAATAAGCTAATCTAAACTAGCTTTAATTTCGATTTTATAGAGAAAAGAAAATTCGACCATCTAAAATGAGATAAAATAAATAGGTTAGCACCTATTGATGGTTACGTTGTTAATAGGTTGTCCATGCTTTGGAAAAATACAAAAAAGACTATTCAAAATTGCTTTATTTGGCCACTTCCTTTTCATCATGTTTTTATTTTATTTTTGAGTTTTTAGGTCGTATTTTGATATTAATTTCAATTTTTTTTATCCAAATCTCAAGAAATTTTATTTGGGGTAAGATACTCTTTATTAGAAAAACAAAATTCATATTTAAAATTTATTTTTTTAAAAAAATTATTAAAAATAGAATGATATTTATTGTTCTTTCATATAATTTAATTAATGTTTTCACCACTTCATAAAATGAGTTCATTATAGTAAACACCACTTACTGACTATGTAACAATGGATTCAATCAAACGACTTGTTTATTTAGCATCCTCGATAATATATGTATTTATCATTAAAGTGACATGATTTATTTTTAATTAAGATTATTTCTATAAAAATTAATATTTGATCTGATAAAACATCTATAGGTTATAGGATTCCTTCTTGTAGATCTGATTATATTGTTGTAAGTTTGTTTGGAAATTACTATTATTGAAAACAGGAAGAAAAGAGAAGATATCTGTGAAAGGTTTTTTCATATTTTGTATGATCTCAAAACTGTACAAAATACCTATCTATAGGCTAATAATCACAACTGACTTCACTATAGCTTACTCATTAGCTATAACTACCTAATAAACATAGCCTAATTAACCACCTAATTACATTATTAGTCTATCGTTACAATTTACGATTATAACAGAAAGTAAGATTGAATAGTAAAAGAGTAAACTTCATAAGACTGCAGTGCAATTGGTTAATTCCTTAACAGAACATTGTGTCGAGATTGGGTCTTGATTTAGAAGTTGGGTATCGATTCAAGCTTCAGGATCAGATTTCAAATTGATCAATCATTCAGATTCAAATGTCGAAATCGGATCCTGAGTTGATCATCGAAACTGGATCTCTAATCAAATGTTGGTTGGGTTTCAATTTGAGGGAAGGAGTTGATTTTTATATCATAAACTATTTTCCTTGAAAATATCTTCTACTATTTAGCCAAAAATAAAAGATATTTTCTGAAAAATATTTTCATTGACTAACCAGACAATAAATTTTTCATCTACCAACGAAACACGAGAAAATAAATTATAAAGCAACTTATTTTCTATGAAAAACATTTTCCATAGTACCAAACACACCCATAGTGTTCTCTTTTGGGGGGCTAAGAAGAGAATGATTCTAAAATTTTGAAAATGAGTCAAATGTGATAAATTTTACGAAAAGCACTCCTTAAATATAATAATATAATATTTTTAAAAAAAGAATATAAATAAATATTATTAATAATATAGTTAATTAAAAATAAGCTGATAAATTATCTTTAACTTTTCAAATCAGACAAGTAAAAATTGATATATATTTTTGGTATAATAAGCAAGTAAAAAAATGAACGGAGAAAATATTTTTTAGGAGTGGACTTTCGGTTTTTCGATTTGGTTTTTAGCAAATTTTGATTTGGTTCTTCGATTTTTGTTTTTGAAAAAGTCTGCACCATATATCAAACCAAAATATTTCGATTCCGATTGGTTCGATTTTTTCAAGTTCGGTTCGGTTTTATTCGGTGGTTTTAAAATGATTTTTCGATGCAAACTAATAACAAATAAAATGAGGACAAAATTAAAATATAACACACTTAAAAACTTAAAATCATGTTATGTGATGATGTGCTCCCATGGAACATGCTTATTGTGCTTAAAGAATTATATTTTTTACTTGAGGAAAACAAGCATGAACACATCATTTACATATGACATAAATCGTCAAAAATATGTTTGAATATGTTTCTCTTGGAAAATAATATTTCAAGTTAACTATATGAATTATAAATTTGTTGCTACTTTGACTTGTTTAATGAATGATTTAATTGCTAATTAATATATATGTATGTGTTTGTGTGTGTGTGTGTGTGTGTGTGTGTGTGTGTGTATATATATATATATATATTATTTTTTGGTCTTATATATATATATATAAAGTAATTTTTAAAAATTTAATAAAAATTCGATTCTTGCATCAAAATTTTGAGACTCCTACACCGAACACTGAACTGAAGAGCCGAACTTTTGGAAAAAGACACTAGTATCAAATAGAAAAACCAAAGAACCGAAATCGAAGAACTGAATTAGTTCGGTTCGATTCGATTTTTCAATTTTTCGATATTTATGACCACCCCTAATATTTTTTATGCTTTTTTATTAATAGAGGTTTGAGAGTTAAAAAATTATATACATAATACCCTCAATAATATGAAATATTATACCATCGATAATATGAAATAACTAATTTATGTAAATGTATCTAAAATAAGAAAAGAACAAAGCTATCTTCATCTTTTTCGAGAAATTAATAAGAATCCAACATTCAATGAATAATTGTAAATTAATTACTCTTTTAGATTAAAACATAAATGTTTTTTTAAGTAATATCTTATGTATATTTAATTATTTTTTAAGTAAGTGTGAGATAAAGGGAAGACCCTCAATATAAATATTAAATAAATAGCATAGAATTTTAGAAATATTATTGATGCTAAGAAATTCTAAAAAAGAGTTCTTATTGCTAATATTGAATTTTGTAACGGCTACAACTGTCGTTTTATTAGTGGCAAAATATTTTACAAAATAAAGAGAAGATGAGGAGTTAGGATTTAATATAAATCTGTAATTTTAATTTTTTAGGTAAATAATTTTAAATTAATAATTTATATACTTAATAGTTTTCTTAAATTAAATACGTGATGTTTATCAAAATTACTGAATTTGTCCAAATACATAAACTCTACCCTAAGAATCTGCCTAAATTAATTTCGATTTTTAATTTTTTTTTTATTGTTAAGTGTCTATAAGTCATAGTTTTTATTTTTTTAAATATTTAAAAATTACTTAAAATTATTTTAATTTTAAAATACTTAAAATAAGTCCATTCTAATCCGCTTTAATTTTGGCTTTGATAGAAGAAAAATATCCACCATTTAGAATGACATATAAATAGGTTAGCACGTAAAGTGATTAGATTATCTAGAATGAAATATAAATAGGTTAGCACGTAAAGTGATTAGGTTATTAATTAGGTTGTCCTTAATCATTAGAGGGTCCATATCTCAGAAATTTAGATACAAAAATTTACTATATTAATCAACCTTTTCCTAATTTAAATCAAATTAGGTAAACTTTAACTTTTTTTTTTTCTAATAAAAGGGCAGTTGTATTTTTTCTAATAAATTTAAAAACGACAATATAGCTCTCCCAACTCCCACACTTCGGTTCAACCAATACTGCTGTGACCTGACCGATCACCGGTTATAGCCGGTCATAATAAATATTTGACTTTCTTATATTGAAAAAATAGCCACAAAATTTCCACCACCACGAACGATTTTCCTTCCATTTTTGCTCCGATCTGTGTTAACCACACGCTTTTAATTGCTTGTGGCCGGCCTCTTCTGCAACTTCTCCGGCAACCATCGGAATTTGTAAGTTTTTACCCTACTTCTGATTCGATTTATCGTCATTTAATTATTATTTCTCTTGCGTATATGTATGTATATTCCTCTTGTTTCGATTTTGCTGAATATTGTAGACTTTCTGGTTTATTTTGGGGTTATGTGTGTAGGAATCCGAATAAATCTAAGGATGTTGATTTTTCTCTGTGTGTATTTCGCTGAGATTAGTTTTTTTTTTTTTTGTTTTGGGATAGTGATGGATTTTGAGTTTTCACCTTACTGTAGTTGATGATATATTTAATAAAAGTGAAGGTAAAGAGGGGGGTTGGAGGGTTGGGAAGGGTCTTGACAATCTAGTTGTTGAGGAAGTTGGAATTAATTGATTCTGCTATGATATACTCCAATTTCTCTATGAAAAATTTTGATTCAACTGCCAGGAGGAAGATTCCATAGAGAGAAATTGATGTCTTAAAACTTAGGAAAAGAGTTCATAAGATAAATGGATCTTGACAATCTAGTTGATAATTTGATAAAGGGGATATCTTGAATGCTGTTGCTGAACACCTATAACATACCGAAATACAAAATAGGTATTAAAGAATGCTGGAACTTTTGCCTTCACATGTTTTCGAGTTGTTTTCCCTGGTAAAATATGGATGACACATTTATGTTGCAGTTTTAGGTAGATTGTCCTCTTCAGACATCTAATAATCTAACTCTTCTTGCTAAGTGATTAAATTATCCAACTTATGTTTTAGTCATGTTTGTGCGTTTACTTTAGGTCCTAAATTTTTGTTGAGTCTTTTTATAGCTCTGTTGAGATTGTTGTGCTTGTAGAAAACATAGAAACCTCTAGAACCTTTCATTCTCTTTTCACTTTGTATAAATGTTGTCTTGAGATAAATTTAAACGGAGAAACATGGTTAATGAGGATTCATATAGCCCAACTTGTTTGGGACTGAAGCATACTTGTTTGTGTCTTTAGTTTTGCGTGAACGACATCCATATAAACATGGACATAAATGCTACATCTTATGTCTAATATGGGCAATCAACATTTTATACCTGTTTTAATAGTCTTTTTTGCTGATATATTTGTTTAGGATCAAAGAAATGGAGTTCTTCTTCAGAACACAGAGTGAGGAGACATCTGATTGCTCCTTCAACGGCCAGGACATTCAAAGATGCCCGTTCTTGAGTAACATCAGCAAGCCAACAAACTTTTCTCTCTTTTCTACTCTGAACTTTCCTAACCCTGTAAGTTATTGTTTCTTAATCTTTTAGTTGCTGGTTCAAGTGATATGGTTATCCATGTGTTGTACTGTTTAAACATAAACATTCAATCGTTTTGAAGTATAACATGCTAGTCATCATTTTTGTTTGTTCTATACTAGGGATATGGCTAATTATTGCTTCTAATGCCTCATTGTTTCACACCTTAATCTCTAATACCTTTCAGGTAAAGGCAGGTAAAGGTCCAATTTTTGAAGATGGCCCCAACTTTGATATGGCTTTTAAAGTCTTCCATGGAAAAGATGGGGTCGTCCCACTTTCTGGAAGATCTCAATTTTCCAATGACAACATGGAAGTAGAATCTGCCCCTCAATTTCATCCTTTAGCTGCAAAAGCTGCCACCATAAGTTTGTCTTCATTCGGAGCAGGAGGTCCTTTTAGTTTTGATTCTTTCTCTCGGAAATGGAATTCACAGAAGAAGAAGCCAGAGTCATACAAAAAGAAAAAGCCTTCTTCTCAGGTTTGTATTTGGTGATTAACAAGAATAAACCCAATGATGTTATAATGTGATTAATATTGTGATCATGATTCGAAATTCTAGATGTTGACTATTGGATTTTACATTATAAAATACTGAGGCTGTTGATTAATTTTGATGAAATGTTTTTTTTTCTCATCGCTGCGCGTAAATTTCCTAGTCTATTGCTAGTTGTAAATCGGCAAAATTATGACTTTTAGACACTGTAGAAAAAAGTTTCACAATGTTAGAAGAATAAAATATTCTGGTATATAGGGCCTTCTGTATTCTTCTCTGAGCAACAGATGGGCTTTATTTATGTCCATTGTCAACTATAAATTGGACAATGGCATTAACAATATGGCATAGTTATCATAAATGTTCATAGCAATTGGTTTAAGTTGATATGACTTTTGTTGTTTCTGCTAGACCTCCGGAACGTGCCTTAACAAAGTGAAGTTATATGAGTATATAATGTTTTTAAACAAATTGTACATTAAGTCTTTTTGATGAAGTGCTGTTTTTTTTTTCCCTGTAAAAAGGGCATCTTATAAATTTTGCCTTCTTTATTCATCCTTTGATTTATCTTTAGGACAAATCTTCTAAGCATGAGGCAATGGGAAATGAGTGGTTGGAGTCAGGGAACTGTCCTATCGCCAAATCTTATAGAGCTGTTAGCGGTGTTCTCCCACTCGTGGCATCAGCTTTTCAGCTGCCTCCTGGAATGAAGCTCAAATGCCCACCTGCAGTTGTTGCAGCGAGGGCTGCCCTTGCCAGGACTGCTTTTGTGAAGACCATACGGCCGCAACCACTATCTTCAAAGATGCTTGTTATTGGAGCCTTGGGAATGGCAGCTAATATTCCACTAGGAATATGGAGAGAGCACACTGAGAAATTCTCACTTGCATGGTTTACTGCAGTCCATGCCGCTGTTCCCTTCATAGCTATGCTGAGGAAGTCAGTTGTGATGCCTAAAACAGCTATGGCATTAACCATTGCTGCTTCTATCTTGGGACAGGTCATTGGCTCAAGAGCAGAGCGGCTTCGATTGAAAGCAAAAGCCGAGAGTGTTAAGTTGGTAGCTCAGACTGGCACAGATGGGGTTATCTCACATGCTGGCACAGATGGTGTTATTGCAGGTCTCAACTCAATCCAGGTCAGTGGTATGCCTGGGGTTCAGTGTGGCACACAGGGTATGCTTAAAGACCAGCCCTTGAAAGAACCTGCCAATACTGTCTCTCCATCTGCCAGTCTGTGTTTCTAAACTTCTTTAGAACCGGTAATTACGCAGTAGATCTATAATGCTGAAATAAGAGGTGTGCGCCCCTTGCCAGAGAGAGCAAGAGATTTTAGAGTAATATGCATGATTACTTGTTTAGTGTTTGTATTGAATTCTATGTAAAGGATAAATATTTCCATGACCTATATGGTCTGAGTGTTGCAGAATCTTCAAATACAATGTACTATTGGATGGAACCTCATTAATAATATATCAACCCATCTTGTTCCTACTTCCTACTGCCTTCCAGCGGACCTTATCGCACTTCCTAGACTATTCATTTGGTTCTTTGTTGAGTTGAATGCTCTTTTTTAAGTCCTACTTTACCACATCTTGATGATGTTGGCAGCACTTATGTAAGTTTGCCATTAGCATTTTATTAGTAAGTATATCAGTTTCACAAACTCTTATAGGGGGAACAATAGTTTAGGGTGATAGAGAAAGCAATTTGCTATAAAGTTGGACTTCTTGACATATGCTGCTAGAACTATCATAGAAGCTGTGAAGAAAATAACTCTTCTGCAGTCTTTTAAGTCAAATTTTCATTTCTTTTTAAACCAGCAGAACCAGTTTTGGACATTCTCAGTATTTGAGGATTTTTCTGAAAATAAAGTATGAAAATCTTATAAAAAGAGTCGAGGTTTACTACTTTTTATCTTTTCAATTTTGCATCTCCTACATAACCTTTTTTTTTTTGTGGGAGAATTAGACTTCTTTAGTTGTTTGTTTTTGCTGAAAAATATTAATTATAATTGAACTTGCAAAGTATGTTGGCTTGTGATTTCAAATTTACAAATTCAAACTTACAATTTTAACTTGTTATCGTCATCCTTGATTGAATATTGAAGATCAAAGATGTCTGGATCATGAGAAAATCATGATTTATTACAAAAGTTAGGGAATATATATTTTACAATTATTTTAGGAAAACCAAAATTCATTACCAAAAAATTTAAAAAGTCAAAAGAAGAGCATAAACGAAGAAGCAAAGCAAAACAACAACATACCAAGTGAAATCTCATAAGTAAGGTTTAAGGAGGGTAAAACATACGCAGATCTTATCACTACCTCACAGAGATAGAGAGACTGTTTACGAAATAGGAAGAAAAGGAGAAAAAGTCTGAAAGGGAAATTAAATTAATTTGGCCTCGGGCTCATGTTGGGAACCAATAGTCAATTCCAAACACAACTTTTTTAATAAATGACCACAAACACAAATGTTGTCAACATTGTTGTCATTTCCAAAATCAACGTGAGAAAAGTTGACAAAATTACCAAAGATTTTTAAATCTTTTAGTTTGGTTTTAGTTGTTAATTGTTACCAACCACTGACACTAATTTATTTTTGAAAATGTGTATAAAGTCAATAATCAACGTTGATAGTTGAGCACCATTTTAATTGCGTTACGAATCGTATACTCAGTATAATTTTACACATAATTTATTTATTATTATTAAAATAATAATTATATTATTTCTTAGCGCAAACGGGGCTAACATTTATAACCATAACTTATTTTTATATATATGCTAGTAAATATTTAATCACCGTGTAAAGGTGTTTTACTGTTAATATCTTGATATTTTTGTTACCATTTGTTTAACATTCATTCTAGCCTTGTGATTTTAAATTTGAGTCTATAAAAAATTATGGTAATAAATGTTGATTGCTCAATTCCAAGTAAAATTCAAAAGGATTATTTGATCATAGACTACCAATAAAGTTAACATAATATTGAGGTTCCTGTTAATAAAGGTTGATAATATCCACAAATAAATAAATAATCGAATATAGATTATCCTACTCTGTCAAAATATAATGATCGACATATTAAAAGTGGGGAAGTTGTTTGATGGACTAATTAAAAATAATTATATTCATTATAAATATATATAAAAAATAATATTCCACTAAACATTAATTAGTTTTAAAATAATACTAGTAAATGTCTAACTTATGTGGATAAGCAAAAATATATACTAGTTGATTATGCTCCATAATTATAGTTTAGGTAATTACATTTTGTAACTATAATTATGACTGTATTTGTATAATTCGTTATACAATTTGCAGTTTTTGTATAGCGCTTGTATATTTTTCCATATAATTCGTGGATAACGTTTGTATGATTCTCGATATAATTCGTGGTGTTTGTATATTTTGTTATATAATTTGATTCACGCATAACTTTTGTACAATCGCACACAACGATTGTATAAATCGCACGAATTATACAAAACTCAAACTGTAATTACAGCTAGATATTTTTCGTGGTCCATAACGAACTTAAACTATAATTATGTTAGTTAATTAACAAGTATATATTAACTTATCCGCGTACTTTTTCCTTTAAAAAAGTGGTTATTTGTCAAATTTTTCCCAATTTTCTTCTTCCTAAACGGTAATTGGGCTGGTAGCCAACTTTATCAAGCCCAAAATAATAAAGGCAGCCCATAAAAAAGAATCCATTAAACCCCACCACCTTCAAAGGCTTAAACCCTGTGGAAAGTGTAGAGCTTTGGCACCTTAAGCTTTCAGGTACCACTTTCTTCTTTCTCTATTGGATTCTTTTTTTTATTTTGTGAAATTAATCTATTTTTTTGCATTTTTATTTCTTTTTTTCCCTGTTGTTGTGAATGATCGAAGTGCAATTGAGAATTTGATTGTTAATTTGACTTGGGTTACTGAAAGTATGTTCTCTTTCCATTATTAAAGACACCCAGATGCAAAAATTTTTTGTTTACTGTTTCTTGATGTGATTGAGGAAATGGAAACTGTTTCATTTGGAGAAATTATTTTCTGGATCATTGGCCTTTATTTTAGGTGATATAGAGTAACTTTACAAGGTGAATTAGGTATAAGGATTATGTATTGATACTTTAGGGGTATTAAAGCTTGATATTAGTGTCTAGGTGTTGGACTAGTTAGGAGTTGCGATAAGGTAACCAAACAAGGGAAGACATTTTTTGTTATACTAACACATGTCATATATGCTTCTTTGCAATGGCGGAGCCAGGATCTTCTATAAGGTGATTCAAAATTTTAAGAAGTAAACACACGAACTAATTGAAGGGGGTTCGACATCTATTATATATATGCATAAAAATTATTTTTACCATATATAAATAAGATAATTTTTCGCCGAAGGGGGTTCAGTAACTTAATACAAATGGTGATTGAGTTTATTTCCTTGTTTGAATTTTAATAGGATTATGCTTTATTCATTTTGAATAGAGATCTTCTCCATTTTCCTTGATTTGGCTTTACTATGCCTGCATTTTCATATCTTAAGATAATGTTGGATACTGTTTTGACTTGTTGAGCTCTGAGTTGGAGTTTATGAAAATTTTGTTGCTTACTTAATGATAACAATGTTTTGTAGTAATTGCTTTTGTTTTTCTGATAAGTTAGAGTAGTGGCCTACTCTGCAAATGCATAGTCTATTGCTTAGATGGGTTTGCAATAGATTTGACTTTTTTATGATTCTTGATTGACTTTGGTGTTTTTTCTGGGAGGCCTTATCTGATATTCATCTAATAAGTGTTCTATTCGTACATCTGGATGTAAAGACGGGATCTTTTACTTTGATTAAGGTCAAAATGGGGTGGAAAAGTTATCAGAAACTCATTCATCAGTGGAGAATTCTCAGAGGAGATAATGTAAGCTCATTCATTATTGTTTCCATGACTGATTCACTTTCTTAATACTTCTGTATCATGTTTCCTTTTTTCCCCAAAACTCAGGTCATGATTATCAGAGGAAAAGATAGAGGCGAGACTGGTATCATTAAGCGTGTCATCCGTTCTCAAAATCGTGTAATTGTCGAGGGGAAAAACCTGGTTAGCAATTCTGTGGCACTTACTTTATATCGCTAGGCATATCTTGTCATAATTTATTCTTTCTTTAAACACTTCTTGTCATATCACTCTCTTTTTTACGAGCCATTTGGTCTCTTGTTCTCATAATATGAAGCTAAGTTCACTTAGTGCAGACACAGAGTACCTGATATCATAAATTTCAGTAAGGGGTGTCAAAATATAAATAAGTATGAACACGTAAAAAAATGAGGAGAGTCAACATATAGCATATATGCATAAAGCTAAAAGTTTACCCTAACTAAGTAGTGTAGCTCTCTCAGCATAAGGTGGCTTCGCCATTGCTGATATTAGTTTAGTCCTGCAAAGCCTGGGAACACAATTGTTCTGTCTTGAACAGGGAATTTTGGCTGTTTGGCCTTCCAGTCACCTAAAGCTTCACTGGTAGTCTTGTGGGAATGATTAACAATAAAAGCTACTACTTCGCAAGTCTTGCAAAAGGAAATGTCTGTCTAAACAATACTCCCTCTGTCCCCTTTTGCTTGTCTAGTTTGGACTTTGCACATCCCTTAAGAAACAATACTTTTGTATGAGTATTTTACTAATATTTACGGTGTATAGTTTCTATAGATTTGGAAAATGATTTGGGGAAGGAATAATTAATGATAAGAGCAAAATATGAAAGTTTGGCTTTCTCCTGATATGCTAAAGTTGCTATGGACAAGTAAAAGTGAAAGTTCATTTTTAGTATAACGGACAAGTAAAAGTGAACAAACGGAGTATAAGGCAGGCTTACCAATTGAAAAAAAGTAATAGGCTTGTTTAGCGTTCTGCACAATTTGTAACTGGTTGTTGAGCCTCAAGTGTTGGATATCATCTATGTAGTTTTTGTGTATATCTAGTTTGTTATGGTTTTCAACGGTAAGTATGTGCCATATTCATTGTGGATCCATCGTAACCATGATTATCTGATGCTGGGACATTTGCTCAAATTGCAGGGGTTGTGTATAGAACTGAGGACTTAGGTTGTAATGAATAAGGAAGTTTGTCGTTAAGAGTTTCCGAAGTGTTGCCTTTTCCATGTTTTGGGTCTTACACAAATAAATTCTTTTTAATAGTTGTGCTCTAATATAGGATGCTTGTGAATTTCACATAGCAGATTGATAAGTGGTTCTAACATCTGATAGCTGGTTTGTATGCTATGATGTCGTTTGCAACTTACATAAAAATGAAAATATCCCTGCTTTTAAAGCAAAGGGCATGTTGCAATCTGAAGGTACAGCTCACTATATACAAAGATTGTAGCCTTTTTAATCAAAATATTGAAAAGAATAAGAGATGTCTTTGAGGTATAAAATCTAATGCAGATGAGTACTAATTTTCTGCATAATAATAATTGTTCTACATACAAAAACCGTTGAGCAAACACTAAACAATAACAACAACATACCGAGTGAAATCCCACAAGTGGAGTCTGAGGAGGGTAGAGTGTACGCGAACCTTACTACTACCTCATAGAGATAGAGAGGTTTTCGGAAGACCCTCGGCTCAAATATATTAGCCCCAAAAGAAGAAAAGAAAAAAAAATAGATATAGAATAGCGACTAAAATGAAAAGCAATGAAAAATTCTATAAATAAAAATAAAAGTAGCAAAATAAGTAACGGGCAGTAACAACACAATATATAAAGATGCGGCCTAATCCTACTAACCTATCACATCACAAGGTACCCCTACTAGCCTATTAACTTTCTACCCTAATAAGCGATTTTCTCTCTTTTCTATCTAAGGTCATGTCCTCGGTGATATGAAGTTGCACCATATCCTGTCTAATCACCACTTCCCAATACTTTTTCGGTCTACCTTTATCCCTCCGTGTAACTCCTAAATCCAACCTCTTGCACCTCCTAACAGGAGTGTCAACACTCCTCCTCTGCACATGCCCAAACCATCTAAGTCTCTCTTCTCTCGTCTTGCCTGCCACAGAGGCTACCCTTAACCTTCACCTGAATAACCTCAGTTTCCTAATCTTATCAAACCTAGTATGTCTACACATCTATCTCAATATCCTCGTCTTCGCAACCTGCAATTCTCTTACATGCGAGTTCTTTTAGCCCGTACAACTAAACAGTAGACAGTTGGCGGATATTACAAAAAGTAAAGTGAAGGGTGAGAATAAATATATTAAGTTATATGCACGGTCAGTATGAACTTTTTACACTATTAAGTCACTCAAAGGATACATATAGGTAAGCATCCTTAAAACGTGGGATTTGTAATTTTGAAATTAAGTCAGATTACCTGCTGCAAAAGGTAAAATTGACCCGATGGTGTGAAAATAATTTATACTGACAGAGAATATATCTCACACTCTTAGTTTTTAATCACAAATGCTGGTTAATCAGTTACCAGCATTTACTATTGTTAGGTTTGTAGATGTATCTAGAACTAGCAAGAGAGGCTTTAAATTAAAGAGCTCACTGGATAGAGAGGTTAGGATCTTGACAAATTAGCCGTCCTATATGATCCTATCAGACTTGATGTGACCTTCAGGGCGCAATTCTGTTATGCCAGTTTTCCCGGTACCTCTGAATTTGGATTATTTCTCTCTGGGTTCAAGTGGTGATAGTATTAGCCTTCACTGTGTGGTGTTTACATTAAGTTAGTGGTGGTGTTGGAGAATGGGTGTAGACTGAAGAATATCTAGGTTCTAATTATCCAATGGTATGCGATTGTAGTCTGAGAGCATAAAGTAGTTTCAATGTAGTAAATCCTGATTGGTGACCATAATATAAAAGAATATGAGAAAGTAGCTTGTTCACTATCACACTTAGTGATAGCTGGATTAAGGAGTGCTGTTGATTTACCAAGAAGCTTTTCAAGCTCTTTTTTATTTAATGATATATTAAGACTGTTGGTGTAAGGGAGACTATTTATCTAACATTTCAAATATTTTGGCCTTTTTCTAAAGCTTTATCAGAGGACAAATCACTTTGTTACATCTTTCACTTTCAGTACCCACTTGGTACCGTTCATAAATATGATCACCTTATTTTATCAAAAATAATTAGTATGTAAAATAAAACTGTCCCTTATATTATATGCCCCTTTGCAGGTCAAGAAACATATCAAACAAGGCCAAGGCCATGAAGGTGGAATCTTTACAGTTGAAGCCCCGCTGCATGTATCCAACGTTCAGGTGATAGATCCAGTCACAGGGTATGGATGTATTTATTTCTCTTCACCTTTTATTTTTTGCTCTTAGAACATGTTAGCTCATGTCTTCTTCCACAGGAAGCCAACCAAGGTGGGAATTAGATACCTGGAGGATGGCTCCAAAGTAAGAGTCTCAAGAGGTATTGGAGCATCTGGTTCTATCATTCCCCGGCCTGAGATCTTAAAAATAAGGACCACACCAAGGCCTACTGTTGGTAATTATCAAATCCTTTTACATATGAGTATATGTGTCTAAATAAGTATTCCATTGCATCTCAAATGTAGTAAATGCTGTATTCTTTTATTTATTTTTGTGGGTTGAGGGGGTTACTTGAAAAAATTTGTTAATTGCTTTAGAGGTATAATCTGATTTACAATGGAAGTAGAAATGAAAGATTTAAAACTTTATAGAGAGCTTAGAATCATTTGTAGACTACCTCCTTAATGTAGGACAAGTTTCATTTAAGAAAAAGTGTAATTTGAAATTAGATTATGAGGATTCTGGTGAGGTTTATTCTTCTATTCTTTCCCTTGTCTTTATCTGTGGGATTACTGTTTGGAGGAATGCCTTCTTATCATGCTTTTATTATTCTTCGTTTTTTTCTGCGTGTGGGGTTGGGGAGTGTGTGCGGACTGCGGAAGCTGGGAATGTGGTGGTATTGGGTTGCACAACTTTGATACATTGTGTGCTGAGTGATGCTGGATAGGTGCTGTGCTATGCGACTTCTGTGTTCATTCGATGGTATTTGTTTACCACGTTCTGTCTATTTAACTTGCAAGGGAAATTCTCTAGAGTTGGTTCAACCAATTTATGTTTGAGTTCTCTGCTGGGTCCACTTTTTGATGTGTGTTCTGCCGAGTCTGATCTTTCCATTCTTGTGTATGTTTTGGTTTCGTGGTGCAGCTGGTCCTAAGGATACTCCAATGGAAGTTGTTATGGAGAGGACGTATGATCCAAAAACAGGAAAAGGCATGCCAGATCTCTAAAGAAAATGTGGTGCAGAAGCTAATAACTAATGCATTACTTTTGGGAGGACACGGTGTTACTTATTTCATTCAAGAAACTCGCACAGTGTGGCTTTAGACCAACAGAAATTGCCACCTTTGTACCAGATGAACATTGTCAATTGCTGGAATTATGGTATACTTGACAAGTTCTTGGCAGTTGTTGAAGATCGTGTCTTTCGTCTTCGTATCTTTAATTAATCTTGAGAATTTACTTGTGAAACCTTTAACCCTAAACTCTAAATCAGGTTGCAGTTGTTTCCCATTTGGCCAAATTATTCACTTTTGTGCTTTTTCAGATGCACTCGCAGAGCAAGTTTATCACCTAACGATTAAATCCCTTAATTATATGGAAAATGTGTCTACTGAACGCGTAACTTGCAGTAAATCGATCCAAACTTGCACCAAGATATTGAATTCTTTTTCTTCGATCTGCTCGACACATTCCAAATTCAATGTGCAAACTACTACGTTAAATCAAGGAAAGGAAATTATAATTTTAAAATAACTTTAGTCAGAAGGCCGCTAAAGTTTTAAAAGTGAATTCCTTAATTGACGTACCCAAGCCTAAAACATAAAATATTTATTTTGAACAGAAGGGACAAAATTAACATGATAAAGTTAATACTGTAACACAGGAGCTTATATGTTAAAAAGGTCGAAACAACAAAGAAAGAACACCTAAAAGAAACGTCAACAAAAAGAAAAGGAAAGATATTCTTATGCAGGACTATAATTTACAGGGAAAGAGAACAAAATGTCACTCCTCAAAACAAGGACAAGACTTGTCCAGGAACAGTGGCGCATAATTTAAGACCCAAGCGGCCTCTGAACACAAAGGCAAAACGTTAGCCTCAAGAAGCTTTCTCAAAAGAGAAACATGAACCATGATGAGCCCATATGAGAAGACATCTAAACCTGTACAGGACAACTTTATGTGCTCAAAAGGTTCATCAAAAACCACCAACGTGTTGCCTTGGAGTATTCCCATATCTTCCAGACGTCATGTTATTGGCAGCAGTTCCTGGGCAATCTCTTGCCCAATGTCCAAACTGATGGCATTTATAACACTCACCAGAAGCACCACCACCACCACCACCACTGCTCATCCCTGAAGTTGCTCTGTTGCCATAACCACCTCCATATGCCTGGCTCTGACCACTCGTCGTACTTGGACAATTTGAAGCACTGTGGCCTGTTCCGCCACAACTATTACAGCTCATATACATGCCTGTCTGTGAGCCAGTAAGCTGATTTCCATATGGACCTTGCCGATTTCCCTGAAGTCCACCTCTGCTGATATTGCCTGTACCAGTCGGAGCAAACTGTGAGCCAGTAAACTGATTCCCATATGGACCTTGCCGATTTCCCTGCAGTCCACTTTCTCTGCTGATACTGCTACTGCTGCCACCATAACTTGTAACAGGGTTCATTGGTTCTTTGAGTTCACTCCCAAATCCAGCATTATTAAACCCTGAAATTGGAGTTGCATCATTTGTCTTGGGAGGTAGAGTGCTAGATTCCTGCCCATTGATCTTGTCGATCAAGTCCAACAGAAACCTGGTTTCTGATTGGAAATTCAGCTTCTCAGCTTTGACCACTGTAGACTTAACACGCTGTTCATCACTATACATCTCCTCTTTCACTTTCAATTTAAATATAAACTTGTTGAACAGAACATTACGCATGATTTCTGCAAATCTATCATCATCCTGCTCCTCATATTTTAAGAAATACAATTCTTTTGCAGATACACCCATGATCTGGTCACCGCATTCCTGAAATGCAGTAACCCATGTTAAGCCAGTATGGTCCTGAATCTGTAACTGAAGAATGTACCTATATTCGCATTCATCAACAGTCTGATCACACCTATCACACCGCCATTTCCCATCCCCATTATTTGTCACTTTTTTGTTGCACTGTCGATCTCCTATCATGAGGGGGCATGCAGTATAGCTAAAATTGTCAACCTTAATAAATGTAATAGTGGCACTTATAGTGATCCAATCTGGTTTCTCAGAAGTGCCTAACCGTTCATCTTTGATTTGAGATATAGTTTTCCGAACATCTGCCCGAACAATGCTGCTCATTTCTCGTGACAATGACATAGATGGCATGTTCTTTCCCTCCCTTTCAAACCATGCCTTCATTTTCAGAGCTTCAGGAAAATCTGGTTCTACAAACAACTTGCTTGCAGTTATAGTACCTATAGATTTGCCATTAAAATCATTCACTCTGCCAGCTTTAACTGCCAAGACGGGGGACACCCCAGAATCACACATACTCTGAAGTGTTTGACCTTCTGTATTGCAAAAATTTCCCCACAAAGTTAATTCAACACTTCTGCCAGACATATCCTTCAGCTGGAGGACTCTCTTCTGAGTTTCTGTACCGTTTTTTCTCATTATTGAACTAGATGGACTTATTGAAGACACCACACCGATCACATCTACCACATGGTTGTTCTCCAGGGCTTCAATATCACTAATTGGCCGAAAATGAAATTGCTGCTGAGGAATAGTCCTGTCATCCTCAAAACAAGGTTGAACTACAGACGTGCTCTCAAGCATAATTTCATGGTCATTTGGAAGGTGATTGAAATTTTTCTGAGCTGGTTTCAAGCTTCCTTTTGATATTTGATACACTCTACCTGGCTCAATCTGGTCGTAAAATTGGTCAGCTACAGAGTTAAAACAAGTTACCCTTATTTCTCCTCCATCAGAATCAAGAAGATCAAAAGAGAATACTTTCCCATCACCCCTTTGATTGTTGTAGTGTCTGAGGTCTGTCTTCGTGGTTACTCTGGCCTTGATAGTCCATCGACCCTGATATGGATTGAGAGCAGCAATTGGAACAATCCTCGGAGGTGCTTCATTCTTTGCTATAGGTCCTCTGTTTGAGTACATCGGTGGTGGCTGCTGATAAGAAGGCTGAGGCGGACGCACATAATTCATTGGAGCCCGTGAAGCTGCAGGACCAGATTCTGCTTTAGGGTAAAAAGGCGCACCTGAACTATATCGTCCAGAGTCAGCATTCCCAACAGAGGAAGTATTGTAACCACTGCCACGGTTCGTCTCTGGAGATCGCATTCCTCCTGGCATAGTTGGTCTTGGAGTTGATCCTGAAGTAGATGAAACAGAAGTAAATGATTGGGAGTTTACACTTACACCACCTAATTGATTGGTGGAAGGATGCAGTGGAGCAGCTGGTCGTGGCACTGAAGGAGTACTACCATCAGTTCTGGCATAATGCTTTGGGTCTCCAATTTGATCACATGTCTCAAGTAAAATATCCAATTCAATGATAATGATGATCCTGTTTGAAAAATTAGACGATGAATATCAATAAACAATTTATTTTGAAACTGCAAGTATGATTCACAAGCATTTACAAAACGTGAAATACATAAAATATATATAACTTCATTGGAAAGTATAGCTGGAAATCACTGACATGATAAGTAGTTTGCCAATTAACTTTTCAAGAAGCAGTCTTGGAAACATCACCTTAGAGGAAGAAATTAACAAATTAGGGTCCAACCATAACATACAAGAAGTGCTTCCAATCAGAGAGTCTAAGAAGTTCATGAAACCAAAATGATAATCTAGAAACGTACACATTTTGCTTTCCTGATTGCAGGAGCACTAAATTGTTAATTTAGGTGAATGTGTCTCTAATAACCTACACAGTTGCAATCCTGACAGCACAAGCAGAACATTGCTAATTAGGAAAAGGCCAATCTACAAACCTAACAAATAGATGTAATACCAATTGCAAGAGCAAACCACTGGCATTTACGGAACCCTGTCATAGTAGGAAAAAGTTTTCTTATATGTAGAAATTTAAGCCCAAGTTGAGCCTATTCTTGGATTATTTAAGGTTAATAGAGCATCAGCTAAGAGGTATGAAATAAGATCTGCAACATCCATGTTATCATCTTTGTGTTAATTCATCATCTAAGAGAAAATTTTAGTCAATTTAGCTAAACAGAAGCCCGCATGCAATAACAGCTACTAATCGCCATAACAGTACAGAAAAAAATCCAGGTCTCTCCCAATATTGGAGTTTCACAAATTCACAGAAACAATATTGCACAAGCATAACATTTGCTTTGAGCATGCAAACGACCAAAGACAATCTAAAAGTATTAAACAATCGATTTTCTCTCATGAACCCAAACATAAGCACAAGCAATCTGAGATTTCAATAATTATATAATTATTAGACCATATAAATAACAAAATTAGAGAACTTGAAGGGGAAGTTAGGAGTCATTACACTCGATTCTGGATGACATTGCGAACAAACTCTTTCATCTGAATAATAGTTCCTTTCTGAATCTGTTTAGACCGAATAAGATCGTTCTTCTGCGTCGCTAACATTCCTTGCTGCATATGTGTTCCGTCCGATAATATAATCCGGTACCGCTCGTTATTGTTACTCTGATTCTGTGTGTTCACCAACCGAACATCTGTGATCTGTAGCACCGGTTTGAAGTCCTCGGGATGCCCTTCGCCGAGCGATAGCATCTCAACTGCACCTTCCGACAAGGTTATCGGCGGCATCTTTCAGGTAAAACTGCGATGGTTTTCCTCTCGAGAAACTGAAAGTGAGTGGGGAAAACTGAAAGGGGAAGAGGTTTTCAAAACCCTAAATAATGGAAGCGGGATAAAACTGAGCGCGCGCGAAAACGAAAATTTAGGGAAAAGTTTTTTAAATTTTTTTTGATTTTGTGAATGACAGAATTAGCCTTGTAGTCGGTATGTGAGGAGTATTCCAAGGGAAGTTTTGTGGATTTTTGGTAGTAGGTTCTAAAGAATGGAGTAATTGCGAAGAAGCCCCTTAAAATTTTTTTGATGTTAACAATTTACACTATCAAGTTTAAAAACGAAGCAATTGAACCGCACAAGTTATTGTGCTGGCAAAATAGACCCTTGTGTTGTCAAGACAATAATGAACAGGAACTTTTTACTTCTTAAAAGATAAAAGTGAAACAAAGTGACAAAAACACCTTTTTACTTTCTAAGAGATAAAAGTGAAAAAAGGTGAAAGGAAAAAATATTTCTTTAACTATTGTTTTAGTTCAAAGAAATATTAAAAATTAGTTATCACTTTAAAATTTATGATTAAAGTTGACATTTATTTTTAACTATATCCTTAGAATTGAGAAGTAATTCTTTTTAATATTGTTCAATTCTCAAAAAGTAAGTTAGAACTTGCTTAAATTAACTTATTTTTAAATAAATTAAGCACTAGTAAGATTAAAAAAAATGATTATTACCTTTTTAATCCCTTTTATAAATTTAATTGTTTTTAAACATATCTTTAATTTATTACTTAGATATTCAATATTCCATATTTAAAAAATATTTATCATTTATAATAACTATGTATATATATATATATATTAAAAGTGAATTATATATGTATTATAGTTATTTTGATAGAAAAATTGCACCATATATTAAAAATGAATTATGCATGTAATATAAATGAATTACACTATATATAAAAGATGTACTAAAATTATAAAGATGTATTATAATTATTTTAAAATATATTAAACTTATATCTTGGTAAAAAAAAACTTGCATTATGTATTAAAAGTGAAATATATATATATTAAAATTATATTACTATAAATAATAAGTATTTTCTAAATACGATATATATAGATAAGTTCCCCAATTAGAATTCTATACATATTACTTATGCTTAATAAGTCATAAGTTACTTAACGAGATCGTCTAAGAGTGTGTATAATTAGTTGAAATTCTTTGAGAAGCGAATACCTTGGGATTGACACAATATGGTGAAGTGGCTGCCAAACAGATACTTTTGGTAAGCTATACTTCGTACATATTAAAGATTGTAGTTGACATAATTCACATAATACTGTGCATAAGACATCTCTAATATAGCATGAAAGATGTCAGTTAGCACAGAGAATATATTTATGATTAATAGAATGCACAATAAATACTGATCTTCACAATTTAATAGCAAAAATGTATAATATATAGTACCAACAAGTTGTGTACAAATGAGGCACAATTAGCAAATATGTGATTTTTTTTCTCCACAAATGTGATCTTCAGAAACCAGGTATTGATGAAGGCAGAGTGGCCTTGCAGCCAAATGATTGTCATATCACGTCAACAAGATACCTTCCAAGAGAATTGATAGGTTTGGTAGAGTCAGAATGCTGCATTCCCCTTGGTCTAATTTTAGTTCGAGCAAGGTAATCTGCAGCAATCCATGCAAAACTTAACATAACAGTATTTGAGACAGCATCTGGCACTTGCAACTCCAGTGTTTTAGTGACCCAATGAGGATGGTAGGTGACGTGATACCATGCAGATGCCTTTCTTTCATACATATCATTCTTCTCATCAATAGGAAGTTGATCAAAATCAGGCTCCATATGCTCGAAAACATTACTGAACTCCTTCCTCAGTGTGTTAAATGCGCGCTTCAGCCTCTCTTCTAATTCCCCTTGCTGCTTAGCATTGTACTTTGCCATGGACCATATATGTCCAGTAACCACTTCTTCCTCCCTGTTAACTTTGTATTGTCCTAAAAGTCCATTCAACTGACCATCATAAGAACATTTGTGTTCCCATGCATCATTTGTGAAATCTTTGTATCCTGGGATTTCAAGATCAGTACCATATGGGATGTCTTCAGGGACAAATTCAAGTCCAGCAAATTCTCCAGCAGATATATCTTTCATTCGTCTATATAATTTGCCCAAAATTTTCTGACTTGTATGTTTGAAATTCTTCTTTCCCCATGAAGTCAGGATACATTTTTGTTTTGAGGTCATATGGCATGGTGACAAGTTTTCCAGTTTTGGGTGAATCAACGGCTACAGCAGCAAGCTCTGCCAATTTAAGGCACTTCTCATCCAAAGCTCCAAATTCACTGAGGTCAGCATGAACGACATGCGAGTTGCAGATTTCTCCCAGGCTCTCTTGGACCATGTTCCTTGAGAAAAAATCTATTATGTCCTGTACATAAGGAAAAAGATGGTTCAAAATGAAAAGATAAATAGCACATCGAAAAATGAAATACAAAAGAATGTAAGGCAACCAGTTGGATGATCCAACAGATAACAAGTGCCATAACAAGTACAAAATCTGTTGAACATACCCAGATACCACAAATGGTAACAAATATTTTCAGCCAAGAAGATACAGATCTATTATAAGTGTCTTTAGCTTTTTCTTTTTATTCTAGTGAGTGTGCCTACAGAAAAAGTCTCTCCCTCTTCTATTACAAAACTAAATCCATTATGGATAAGCCATACAACTCAAATATGATTTGAGTGCAAAGGCAAATACATAATCAGAGAAGCATCAACTTTGGGTGCATAATACAAGAAAAATAGCAACAAGTATCTGACTAAAGCAACAAAATGCAAGACAGCTGTTAAAAGATAAGTATAAGCTAAAGAACAAATAATGTTATTCATGAAGGCTTATAATTGTCTCACCAGCATTCTAATCAAGTGCACATTACGCCGTAACAAATTTATACAGATCTGGAAAAGCTAACCAAATATAGGAAGATATAAATCAATACTGCAAGAAATATCATTATAGTTGGGTAGTTACCGTATGTTTAACTTGACGACCCAACTGTTTAAGTTCTGCAGGAGCATAGTCCATTGGCATCCAGCTTTTCTTACGAGGTGGGATGAGATTTTCATCCCAAGTCACAAAGTAGAGGTCACCGTCAAGGTCACTCCCTGAAGCTTCATCTGGATGTGGCCTATCCCCTTTCTGAGGGAAGACCAGACAATCATAGAGATGATGTAACCCAGGAACATCTACAGCCTCCAGAATCCTCACATCCCCGGGATGAAGACATGGGTTCTTTGTAATTACAACAAGGCCCTTTATACTTGAAGATTTTTCTTGATGTCAGAAAACTTTGGACCATGCTTAACAAAACAATTCTCCAAACAAGGGCTTGACACTTGAATAAAGCATTGGCCTTGCTCAAGTTCACCTAATTCATCCAAACAGCCCATCAACCACCTTCCTGAAGGAACAAATATCCTTGCCTTATTCCTGAGGTCGCTAAGTTGAGCAGCTCTAATGCTAGCCAACATCCCTCTTAGATGAGGCTCACTTTGAGGTTTAAATCCTGCACTCAACATTATAGCCGATGTATTTCCTGCCTCAGCACATGAAGCTGTAATGATATCAAAAGCCATGTACGAATCCACAAGTATTTTGTCCAATCTTGATAACATTTCTTCCTGCATTTCCCAAAATATTTCATCTTTAGCGTCCAACGATGATAGCAGGGTTAATATTTGTCGGTTCAAAAATCCAGGTTGTAATCTTGTCCAAGAGCAGATTTCAAGGATAGTGTGATTTGAGTCAAATTTCTTCATACTTGGTCTCAGAGAAAGGCGGACACCATCATTCTTTGTTGGCCAACATGCGACAACACCTTTACAACCAGCATATCTTATCTGATAAGCACAAGGAGGATTGACACTTAATTGCAACTTCTCTGCAACTTCTATAGCTAGATCTGCTGACATCATGCCAATTCCATCAGAGAAAACATATCCGTTTCTTTCTATATCTGGAAGCTTGGAGTTAACCTCGCTTGGAAGGACTTCCACTGTTGCATAGGTTGATGAAAAACATTGTCCCATCCTAGCAGCATACTTTGCAACATTCCTGTTACTGAACTTCACCATCCAGCTTATGATGCTGGGCACCCTGATTTTTGGGTCTTCTGCAAAAAACCAGGCAGAACGATCCCTCAGCTGGTTAGCTGAGAATGCCCGAAAGGAGTACTTGCGACTCAAAATACTTTTCACCCTTTGGAAGATAGCAGTTCTCTGGGGAGAAGAATTTGATGTAATTTCTCTCACAATGGTAGGGGGATAGTACATCAGAACATTCCTATTCAATTTCCTCATGCCCTCATCCATGAAAGTAACTCGCAAAAATCTATCTGATACATGTTTATAGTTCCTGAGGACTCTATTGGATAGCTCCACAGTCGGTGGAAGACAGTATGCCTTGGTTGGGTAATAACCAACCTCCTAACCTCTACAACATCATCAGACTCTTCAGTTTTCCCAATAAGGTCAGGATTAATCAACAGCCATGCTTGGATGTGTGCTAACTTCTTAATAGCATCATTGATAGGCTTTCTGTAAGAAAATATGTGCTTCAATTAACCCCCTCCTGATGCCATCTAAGCAAATTAAAGAATTCATTAGTCATCTGATGCTGATTGACAATGCCCTTGTGCAAAACTGCATTCACCAGAAACAAGACCTGAGCTCTTATACTTTCAAGGTGGAAGCAGAAGAAAGGTTTTGACATAGACACTCCAAAATCAGGCTCATGTCTCACGCGGAGCCTCTGTCCATTACACAGTTTTACCATGGGCACCCTACTGTCATGAAAATAATCCTTGACCTTGTTAAAGATGGGACCATTGCAAGGCCGAATTGAAATACGGTAGGTATTAAACCTACCAATGGCTCCACTACATGTAATTTCTGTGGTTCGGATCCATTGATCATCATCGTCTAATATGTCAAATGCAACTGATTCTTCAATATCATCAGCAGCAGTTCTATTGAAAACCAATGGAGATGAAGCCAGCTGCAATGATATTACCAAAGATCCAAAGTCTTTACATTCCTTTATCTCATTGATTTCCCTCAGCAAAAACTGAATCTTGAAATTGCATTTTATAACCCGCATGTCTTGCTTCGCCCTGGAAAGAGAAATTCTTTGTGAAAAGTATTTTGCATGTCCCATCAAATGGGTCCACAAGAAAGTTAGCACCAGTATGAGGTCCCCTCCAACCAACCACAAAGTCATCATTACTAACCAGTACACCAATTTCTACATTAACATCCGAAAACTTAAAGGGCATGGTATTTCTTCTCCTCTTATTCATACAACTGGGATTCCCCGGACCCAAACTAACCTTCAAAGGCTTCGCTTTTAATATGAGTTCATTGCGTTGAGCAGCAGCAAGAGCATACCTTGCAGACCCAGAAGATGCAAAATGAACGAATGCATGAGGTTCCACTTATATGTAATCGTTCATTCTTTGCACCCTCTCTTCATCAATGTCATAAGTTGGGTAAGATTCAGGAGGAGTGGATGAAGTCTTTAATCTACACCTCCAGACTTGTCCAACTTGTTCTTCCAGATATTCTGAAAGCATTTTTGCATTGTCATTGTTGTCAAACCCACCAATACTAATTTGAGTCAGTACGAGATCCATTTCAGAACCCTCTGATCCCATCTTTTTCTTTAACATTCACAAGTACTTTTGGACTCACTGATTCACATCACCTCCCAATTCACCTGTTACACGACCCGATATTTGTGAACAAAATGAAAAAACATAACAAATCTGATAGAATGGCAATGTATGAGGCAACAAATATTCAACTATTTATCGAACAAGTTATGATGAGAACTAACAGAGAATAACAGAAACCATGCTTGACTTGACTTCACTCTTAACATTGATCCATCCAGTCATAAAGATTAAAAGATCTCAAAGATTCAACACCTTCACCAGCATTTCAGAAAACAAAATTAAATTGAAATGTACAAGCTACCCACATTACAAACTTTTCAAGGAAACCCTTAACTTAAGGTGCTTTCAACATTTTCTGAAATCAGGAAATGTATAAGCTGCCTTAAAGGATCTCTTCTTGCCTTTCTTCAAACAATTAGTACAACCATAAAATGGTTTCAATATAGTATAAACTACTGTAAATTAAAATAATTTCTTTTCTATCTTTTGCACCTCAAGAAACTCATAAAGAACGCTCAACAATTTTTAGGGGATTTCAGCACATTAAAGTTTATTCACCTCTCAACTCCTAAACCGAGAAACATGAATCACAGACAGAATAATTCACATGCAAGAAATATAGGAGAAGATTGTAAAATTGGGTCTTGAACCTAACTCACGCGGTCACTCCGTATAAGTGGACTATCCATCTAATTAACCACAATGTATGATTTTTTTGCATTCTTTTAACAAATTTTTACTTTATACTTCCAAAAATAGCTAAAATCAATTTCAACTCTCTGATTCACCAACTTCTAAATACTAAAACCCCAAAACAATTTTGCAGACAAACTGCATTAGTAGCTATATATTGAGATCAAACAGGAACAGTAAGACTAAAGAAAATCCACAAAGATTACTTGGAAATGAACACAAAAACTTGAAGCAAGCTTCTGCTTTGCTTCTTCTGCATGAAACTTTTGAGACCTTTTCCTCGGCTGTGCAAAACTAACCGAGAGCAGAAGCAATGAGTGTTGATTCGAGTCTAGTCAATTTTTGGCAAAAATAATCAAAAAGGTATATTAGATTAATAAAAAAAAGATAAGTTAATTAATTCGTCCATTTTTTAGCACTACGATGCCGTTTAGACATGATTTGAAATCATGATTTACGATGCTGTTTGGACAAGTTATGGTTATGATCATGTGCCTCAATGTCATAATGATTCATGCCTGGTATCAAACGATTAAAGATAGATAGTTGTAAGGATGTTCATTAGTCGGTTCGGTTCGATTTATCGATTTTCGATTTTTAAATATGCTAAACCAATAAGAAATCAATAAAATAACTTTTATTGATTTTCAGTTTATCGGTTTTAAGTCCTTAACTGTTCGGTTTTCGATTTACTCGATAAGAATGATAATGAGAATTTGCATTAATAAAAAACAGATAGACTACGAAAACTATGTTTACAAACTTGCAAAAGCTATAATTAGTTAATTACAAACTAAAATACTAAAGTGGATAACTAA